>DWLO01000120.1:0-26517 GCA_018245335.1 Dalla quadristriga
AATGGCGTTGCGTTCGGTACAAGCGGGCAGGGAGTCGCATACCACGCAGGTCTCAACTTGTCGCGCACGGGTAATACGCGCAGAATAAAGAGTGTGGGTGATGGCACAGAACCTTGAAGCACTCCCAGGTCCAATCGTTTCACATGAAAGCAACAACCTACGATCATAAACAAACAGATGAAGCAGAAAGCTGGGTACCAATACAATTAACAAACTCTCGGGAAGACCGTTAGGTCAGAGCCTCGCAATAAAGGCTGTATTGGAAACCCGACCGAGGGCCTTAGCAATATCTAACCTCACAGCAAAATACAGCAATTTGGTGACGACGTCAGCATATTTTAACCCAATATTTTTCATAAAATCGATTTCCTTGTAATGTACCTTTATAGATCCTTCAAATAAGTATTGGGACACAAAAGTTAAATCGGTTCAATCCCTACCTTTACAGAGGTTTAAAAAAACCGCTAAGCAAACATTGTATCGCAAAGCTTATTATGAAGATATTAAAGAATGTTGAAACTATAAAAAGGCTTTGGATTGAATTAGCGCCTTCCAAGCTATCGCTATTTCCACTAGACAGAGACAGAGACACTAGATGACAGTGGGGTGCTATTGGCGCACAATTAGCTGTCTCGTGTTTTGTTCATTATCATATCAAAGTCATACAGTAAAAATCTTTCTTTAAAAGAGTACCGAGAGATTTTTCCTCCGGCTTTTTTCTCCCGGCCTACCCTAAATTATATAGGTTAAGTATGTATTAATTTTATAAAGCCGATGACTAAGATAGGTATTGTCTATCGTGACATAATTAGGTGTTAACGGGAAATTGGTCACTGATTTCTAGATTTGCATGCATGTTATCTATCAATGTATTATGTCATTTTAATGTTGTGACGTTTCTCAAGTGTATGTTACGTACACTATGATTAAATAAAAAGTTTTGAATTTGAATTGAGTAACATTATGGGTAGAAGAGTGCGAACGTAGCGATAAATATCCCTTAAGCCGGGTTATCTTTGCACTGCGTAGAGCTGTTGTTGAAACGCACCGTAAATTTTATTTTATTGCCTTTGTACTTATAAAATTTGGCAATCGTAAGCCACTGGGGTGCGCTGCAAAACAGGGTAGGTCCAGGGTAGGTAGATAAGACGTCCAATTCGCAAGATATGAGCTATTCAAGAGGTATTAAGATTTTAAAGCGTTCTTTGAAGATCTCAGGGGCTAAAGTGTCCTCTTTATGGATGATAAATTGATAATCTTCATATAATGTCTGAATATTTTAGACTCCTTTACTTTTAGGTTTACTTACTTTATGTATTATTATTTTATATTCTCTTTAAGGTTCCAAGAAAATACGAGAACAAAAGGGTCCTTTGAAGATATTATTTTAAAAGTATAAAGGTAGGTTTACTTATTACATTAAAATTATAGTAATAATAACTGTAAATCTATTGTTAGGAGACGGTAAATGAAATACAAGTAACTGATTTCACTTCCTGTTTATTGAGATCTCTCACTTCATTATATCACTCCACGCTAGCTGTCATTTTTGACAACTTTACCAGTGTTGCCACCATCGTTTCTTTGACATTTTTCTATTATCAAATGATTATCAACTACGATAAACTTTTTAACAGCATGTATCAAATTATTAAAAGCGGTAATATCCGATTGGATAAAATGCTGGCCTCTTACTAAAGGGGTTTAGTTAGATAGTTAGTTTTAATATTTTCTAAGCGCTCATAAGTTTCGGCAATTGTCACTTTTAGTGACTGACAATAGACATGTTTTCCGACCGAAACACAATTGTTGTAAGACAGTTATTTCACGGCAGAACTGGGTGTGGCGGTGGTACCGCCCCGGGCGAACCATATGCAGGTTCTACCACCTACCATACTAAATACGAACTTAACCTACTTGTTTCTATGCTTAAAAGTTGACGTGTATTATAGTTATGCTGGGATCATGGCTTCATTAAATACAACTTCGTTGACTTCATAAATTATTTAGCGCATTGCTAGCACACACAGTGCCGACAGTCTCGAACTTAAGTCAGACATGTATACAAGATACACAAGTCTCGAAGGACTGCACATAAAACACCCGACTTAACATTTAGTTGCGAAAACAGATATCCTTTACAAGAAAATAAATTGTGGATACAAAAATAAAAGAAAGCAAATAAAACGATAGAACTACCTATCTTTGTTTTTCTTAAATTTTTTTACTGTCAGCTGAGTTTCGAAGTTGATGAAGTTCAGGGCCTATTAGATAGTGGTTATCTACTGATAACTGAAGAATGCCATGAGAAGTATCTCATCAGCAAAACATGGCATTCTTCGATTTAAAACAATTAATGTTATACCTTCTTAAAATCGAGACCATTAGAGAGAAATTTCATGTCGATTCAGAATAATTTTCTTTTTTAAATAGCACACAATCTCCTTTCGTACATAACTTACTATGTACCTGAGATCTCAAGGACCTTATGAATTTGTAACTAAGTAAGGTCCGAAGATCCTTTTCAGACACCCCTCGAGAGACTCATAGAGTCGGGCCTGAGCTACTTAAACCTAACATACAGGTTCCGTTTCCAAGTTATGTAACGAAAGCCTGAAAAAAAACTTAGGGTTGAAAAAGTTTACACGCAGAAGTCTAACCCAAAATGGTTTGATTTGACTCAAAACATCAACATCACTGGTGAAAACAAAATTTTCGAATTATTTGTTGTTTGCCATTTGACAATACTTTCCGGAGTCTTGAATATATTATGCTTTAAAGCTACGATGTAGGTTGAAGCAATAATACAACGAGTGCCCTTTTTACAAACTCAGCGAGTGCGATTTTCAGCTAGGGATTTATTTAAGAACTTATTATTATTATTATTATTATTTTTGCGGTAATAAGATAGCATGCGAACATGCAGCTCCACCCATCCGCTGCTGCTAATGACATCTGTGACAAACCTCAAATAGGACCGTAAAAGAACCTGGAGGTGTTAGTACAGTTAGTATAAGATGTTATTAGGAATGTAAGTTGGTCAGTATTCGTTAGTAGGTATAAGGACTATGGGAGAAGGACGCCATAAAAAATTACAATGGAAAATACTTAAATTCCAGGTTTTATTCTAAGATAAGGGCGGTCTTATCGCTAAGATGCGAAAGTGGAATGAAATAATACATCTATGATATACCTATTAGCACCTAATTAATACACACGTTCCTATCCTATTAGAAATTTGTTACAGATGTTCATGGGTGGCATAGGTTGGTGGGATAACATGTCCGTTTGCTACTCTCATTCCAAAAAAACATACATTTCCTTTTTAATATAAATAAATAAACGCTTACGCTCCCGCACTAAAATTCCCTGTGTTGCGGGTGGCGGACATATACAGAAAACAACACAATTTTACACACCCAAGACCGAAGTACAAACAATTATCTACCAAATAAATGTTTGCCCCGACCGGGGACCGAACCGGGACCCACAATTGGTCAGTCAGTGTCACTAACCAACGTGCCAATGAGTACATGGTGGCACCAGCCAGTAACCTGCACGAAATTGAGGGTGAGTCCTAATATTCGTACCGCAGTTCATTCATCGGAAATCAGCGAAGCGTAAAAAAGAGCGAATGTGCGAGTTTGGTTGAATAACCACTGCGAATGAAAAACCTCTCGATTGAAATGTTTATTCAAATACAATGGGATATGTGGATTAAACTTTAAAAAAACGCGTTGTATTTTCCCATAAAGTGCAGTTCGATCAATGTTTTAATTATTTTACTTAGTTTTATTTACTTTCCGTGTAAACCTGCGAGTAATTTAAAGAGTCGATTACGAAACGATTCCATCGTTTCCAAAAGAGTTAATTTATAAAATTGGTTTACACTCGGATTTGTGTTGTAGAGTAAGAATCCCTTAAGTACCTGTTGAAGTTATTATTAAATACTATAAAGGTGCATAATAATAAAACTTGCAACGTAGCAACTCAAATGATTCCTTTTTTTTAACGCTGGGAACTGCGTTTTGCATCCCGCCTATTCCTACAACTCAGGCGGGTATGTGGGACTCGCCGGCATGGCGGAACACCCACTTAAACCCAGCGGCACCGTCTGTGACGGCATGAGACGCCACGAGATCGCTTACGCATTTCTACTTTGGCGAACTCAAATGATTCCTTCCTGAATGGCTGCAACCCATAATGGCCCACTGCAGGGCACGGGTTTCTCCTCACAACTGAGGAGGCCTAGAGCCCCGTTGCTCCAATGCGTATTGGTGGCGGGTTTAGTGGCCAATCTTAGTGTCGGAAGATTTTTCAGGTCGCACGGCGTCCTCCGACAAGGCTTAACGACTGCTATCAGACGATAACAACCGAAAATAAGCTGGAATACCAGTGAGAGCACTTGCACAATCACACCTTTAAAGTTCACTCTATTCTCATGATTTCTATAGATTGATGATGAACGAATATATTCTATTCTTCTTCTTGTTTAAATTCACGCAGAAATGTTTAAGAATATTTTACTCGCATATATTTACAGCATTAAAACAAAATTAAATAGGTAAACTAATTTACTTTTATTTGATTGACTCTCTCATAACATAGTTTATAAATAAAATTATGGGGACCAGAATAAGCAACGTTCAAGAACTCGAAATGCCTAAGAGCAACGGTCCGTTAAATAGTTTGGGGTCCGCACACGAAAGTAAGGGGCAAGGGATCTTTGACTGACGCGCTACACAGCCTGTTAAACAATAGTAGTAGCTTACAAAAGGTCTATCTAATCTTCTTTATAAATCTGGTCAAATGGTATAAAAACCATAGCCTCCAGGCCTCCTCAGTTGTGAGTCCGATACCTGCAGTGGGCCAGTATGGGTCGCAGCCAAACTAATTAACTCACACAGTTTTCGATGAACTCGTTATTTTAAAAGTGAACTGAGCCAATAGAGGCACACGAAAACCAACGAAGCGTCCATTCGAGTAGAAAACGGAAAGAGCAGTGTAAACAAAACGGCCATTACAAACATCCTTTTATGAATCGATTGGGAATACCGCCCCATCCCAACAGGAAAATTCCATTTACCAAATACAAAACCGAGAACAGACGACACAGACCTAAATACCTTGTAAGTAAACGGGGCGCAATAAGTAAATAGCGTTCTCTGCTTTGCGGAAATTTCAAAACAAACCAACGTTGAAAAAGTCTAAACAATTCTCAACAGATTGATATTGTTTGAGCGAAATGGTTCGCGGTTTCTCTTTGTGAGACAGTATTAACTTTGTTTTGAGTAAAATACATTAAGTGTATCTTCAACCGCAGTTCTGTTACTGAATCAGCTTTTATTGATAGTACCTACTTTACCTGTTTGTGTGAATTTAGTTTTCTCTCTGGTGTAAAAAAGCGTTGTCTGATTGAATGATGCTGATTGCTGGTGTTCTCAATTCTATTGGAGCTGGTAATTTTAGTGCTAGAGCTAGCGCTGAAATTACATTCTTGACATAATTTGTCACAAAGACAAAGTATTTTATCATAACATTATTATGCGGAAAGAAAAAAAAACTTAAGTAACTTAAATGTAAATATTTGTTTGCGCTATGACAGTTCTTTTTTCCAGGATATGATCCTTATGAAAGTCCTTAGATTGGTTAGGTTCCCTTTATTGCAAAATCCACTGCTTCGGTTTCTGGCTAGGACAATGATTTTTAAATTTTTTTCGAGTGTTTGCATGGTGGACTTCTATGTCATGCTGCGAAGCCTAAACGGCTTATTATATTTTGATATATAAGTTGTCGTAAAATTCGTTTTGGTGTCCACAGTGAGTGTCATATTTTATAATAATCCTGGAGAAAATAAATATGGCCGCCGCGGCTGTTAGCAGTATATTTTGAATATTTTTGTTATTCATAATGACTTCATATTCTTAGCTATTTTACTGCGACATATGTATTATAATAGCGTTCTCCCGGGACTCCGCTTGTCAAATATTATAATACAGTTTTAGTTTTTATCAAAATTAGTCCCAAGACTATTTAAAAAAATCACTCCTTTAATAAAATCAAAAATTGTATAATATAATTCTTGTATACTACAACAACGTTTATTGAACAATCGAATAATTTAACACATATATTTTATAGGCATATACCTGGAACATGTGTTTAGTTTACGGTGACGTGGGACCATGCCATTAGAGCAGTATGTGCGGAGGCCCGTGTACATGGAGCAGCAGCCGGGCTAGGGTGAAGAATTTGCAGCGGTCCATGCGAGTAACGCACTACTTGCAGATCCACGTCAGGATGGTGTAGTATGCGCGAAAGTTTATCCATGTGCGTTACGGCGCAGATGCGGTGGTAGAGCAACGTCTGGATGGTGCTGTACTTGCGGACGTCCATGCTCGTGGAATTGCGGCGGCAGTGCGACATTTGGATGGTGCATCATATGCAGAGGTCCACCCACATGGAGATGCGGTGGTAGAGGAACGTCTGGATGGTACAATACTTGCGGAGGTCCATGCTCGTGGAAATGCGGTGGCAAAGCGACATCTGGATGGTGCATTATGTGCGGAGGTCCATCAGCATGGGGAGGCGGCGGTACAGAAACGTCGGGATGGTGCAGTATTTGCGGAGGTCCATTCTCGTGGAAATGCGGTGGCAAAGCGACATCTGGATGGTGCATTATGTGCAGAGGTCCATTTGCATGGGGAGGCGGTGGTAGAGAAACGTCTGGATGGTGCAGTATTTGTGGAGGTCCATGCGAATGGGGCGCTGGTGGCCGGTGGTGCGGCGACAGCGGGGTATCGTGGTCGTAACGATGTGGATTAAACGGTGGTGACGGCATCTCTGCAATTTGTAAAAATAACATTATTTAAATAATATAAAATAAAATAAAGCTGATAATCGTCGTGTCATGGAGGCAAACATTGAAAATAGACAAGAGAAAATAGAAAATAGAAACATAGGAAATATTAAATTATCAAACAAGCAAGCACTTACTCAAAGATTTTAACAGAAATACCAGCTACAAGAATACTCGCAGCGCCGGTGTGAGAGACATGCAATGCAACTAGAACAAAATAGTTAGAATACCACTTACCGTTAATATTATAATGCATCTAATCTAGCCCATTGTGTACAATAGATAGTCTGATTACAAGAATTTACATTTAGAAGTAATATAACGTTCGTATCGATCAGTATTTCTTGTTTGACAGACAGATATTTTTCGAATGCGCCATTTTTAAGAATGCCAATCCAAGCTTTTGTATTTTCATTCGTCACAAATACAAATCTTACATTCACCATAAAATAATTAAACTGATTTTTATGCCGTAGGTATATTCTTTATATTTAAAGCTATAAATTAAAACGGGCCTCTATTTTTATAAAGTAACACCTAAGCCTTGCGCTTCGAATTTAGAATTCCAATATAAGTAATGTTTTGAAATAATCTTGCTGGTGTTATTTTTCGTTAAAGAAACTAAAATTATG
Organism: Dalla quadristriga; assembly: GCA_018245335.1. NCBI lineage: Eukaryota > Metazoa > Arthropoda > Insecta > Lepidoptera > Hesperiidae > Dalla > Dalla quadristriga. Next base: position 7,492 of record DWLO01000120.1, read on the forward strand.
TATAGGAGATGAGCAAAGGATGGGTGAATCATTGGAGGCACATTGGCAGATATCTTCACTGTAGCCAAATCTGCTTTTCCTCTAGTCCATAACCTCACTTCACTCCTACTTTCATGAGCTCCACTGCTCTTTTATATTATTTGCATTTTTTTTTCTTTTTATTAAAATGCACTATGGCAATTTTGGCAATTAGTGGAAGAAGAGGCTAAGTTCCAGCAATCCAAATTATAAAACACTTTCTGTAGAAACGTGAAACTTGACTCAAAGCTTATAAACCTATATTACCTGCCTTTATTTACCATTATTCTGTACGGTAAACAAACCGTTGATCTAAAATTTGAATTCTCTCAAATCTGAGTGCATGGCACTTTTTTTTTAGTTTGCTCTTTCTTCAGTCAAAAACCTTATTTTACTCTTGTGTTCATCAGCATCACTGTTTTTTTTAAATTGCTTAACACTTGGCGGATTAATGAATGAGCCACATGGGACTTACCGGGATGATGGGAATGTGCGAATACAGAAAAAAACTGGCCTATTACCTTCGCCAGTGTGGCATAATTTTTGGAATGGGGACTTTAACTTGGCACATTTTTCACAGTTAAGTTATTGTGTGGGATCAAGTTTCCAGAATTCGTTATTATGTCTACTCCAATTCTTGCAGGTTACGCTAGGTATTTGTTTACTGGGATAAAGCTTTTAAATACGTAGGTAGTCCTTTGACAGATATTTACATTTTGATGAATAGTAAGTTTGTCGAACCGTTGACAAAAGGCACTTTTGCCGAAAAAATTGTTTGCGCGAATACCACCTTCGACCAAACGATGACAACCCAATTTTGATATCAGTGCATTGGAATGCAAAAATATTGGTTGGTGTTTTTTTTACACGCTTCATTTATTTTAATATCAAAAACAATATTATCAAAGTGTACCTATCTTTTGCGTGATTACTCACGTGCTGCTATCCACTTACACGGTATCATTTCCACGAACCGAATCGATAACGGTCCCTTAGATTAGAAATGGACAATCGATAAAAACAACCCACGATTTTTATCAGTCGCAGTTTCATACGATTGATAAACACGCGAGCTACCTAATTTCGTTTAGCATTATAAAATAATCTTATTAAATCAGTTTCTTGATCAAATCGAACAGATACTAACAGGTAACTTGTATTTTCTTACAGTTTTTATTACTGCATGTGTTTCTAGTAGGTGAGCTAGTGCGTTTGAAGGTGACTTTACCTATTCCGGTGAATGTTCGTTTTCCAATGGAAAATAAATGTTGTGATAATGGTCTAAAAGACTGTAGAGTTTAACAGCTGTTTAACTGATTATATGGATTATATGGTTATTTGAATCCTTAACCCATTTATATGAAATAATGAAAAAGAAATAATAAAGAATCATCAATAAACTAATCTCAGAAACCTAAGCTTGTTGTTACAATTTACTTTTCTTTGTATTTATACAAAAAAAAACTCCTAATTTATATACTAGCATTTTTGTTTTTTTCATGGTAGGTATAGTAGAAAACGATAAAGCTATTTCTTTGTCCAGTAAAATGTTTCAGTCATGCACAAGCTTAAACAATATCGCATCCGTATCTATCTTTCAGGCACTTTTATTCTTAAGTTGACTGTTATATAATGCTTTAATAAAACAGAAACAATAAAAGGTACGTATTACATTTTTCAGCAATGGTGCCACCTCACATGCTGCCCTGTGGGCCCCAATGTGGGATTCGCTGCGCGCCACACTGCTATCACGGACCCCGAGTGGATTATAACCGACCACCTCATTACCCGCCACAGCACCTCCCACCCCACCAGCCGCACCACCGCCCGCGACCACCGCACCACTACCCGCGGCCGCCCCACCACCACCCGCAACCGCCCCACCACCCGCAACCACCCCACCACCCGCAGCCACCACACCACCACCCGCATTACCCACCACCGCCGCACCGTCCGCCGCACAACTATCCCCACTATGTGCCTGACGAAATGCTTCGTTAAGATTTGCCCTGTGTGCCCTACGTGCTGATTTACCCTAATTAAGTAACCGATGTCTTACGTGACCTATTTCAAGACTATTCATGTAGCAAACACGCTCCTTACTGCTCTGAAATGTGTTAAATCCAGCGCACATTATTGACTTGTTTCATCGTTGGTTGCGGGGGTCTTTGTGGTTATAATTGGCACAATATCATCGAATTGAAAAGGATCCACGATTTTCGTGTTTAGTACTTAAGGTGTTCTGTTTATACTTTTTTGTAAACAAATATTTGTTCCACACTTCATGTAGGTATTCAGATCTGTTGTTTGAGTAAGAGCTGTCTGAGATACATGTATAGACCGAGATGTTAATATGAGTATCTACTTGCTTTTATCAATAACATGTTGCTTTCTTGCTCTTGGATTTTGAATGCCATTTTTGGAAAATAATTAAATCTGTGATTGACAATTGAAAATGTTTTATTACCCAACCTCGTCTGCACGTCAGATTAGGAAGTAATGAAAATGTTATTTGCCAACCCTATAGTGGGATGTTATTAGTTATGTTATATAGTGGTCACTGCATTACGTTAAAGACTTGTAGGATGGTACGGACGCTAACAATAGCAGCAACGATACGTAGGCAGATAAAGGAACGAAACCCCTTCGGATTTCATGGAATATTCACTCGAATGTTAGCAAACAAACCTAAGGTTATGCGAATGATAAGGAATACCTAGCCCCAAAAACAATACAGTTAGAGCTCGACAGACAGGGATGTACCCACAGATAGGTACACAGCCAGACCAAAACGTACGCATATTATCATCATCAGCAGCAGCTGAAAAGAGATATTTATTTATGTCTCAGAAGGCGACCGGTTTTCCGTTCGCTGGTTTCAAGGTAATTGATGTCAGAAGGGTTTAGGCCTTAGTCAACCACGCTGGCCAAGTACGGGTAGGCAGACTTCACCACAACTACGCAGATTATCACAACCAATATCTGTGTGTCGTAAATGTTATTATGAAACACAAACGATCAGAATCAATTATCCCGCAGTTACTCACATTTCTATACAGTAGTCCAGTAATTATTTCATAATTTTCCCCGAAGGGATATAGCTGGAAACCAAACAGCGTTTCTTATTAAGAAAGTTTTTCCTTATAACAAGATTACGTACACCAGATGTGTTGGATCGCCTTGGTACAAGTGTCGTGAGAAAAGCGACGGGCCTGACCTTTTTACAAATTTGCTAACCAATATACGTGATCGATATTTCTGAAAAGCGTTAAAAAGCTAAGGTACGGGTCGAGTTTTATTAAAGCTAGGTAACTTTCACCGCTTAGGTCATCTATTCTTTGGGAAAACAAAGTAAAGATCGTTTATATATTCTTCTTAAATGTAATAACTCAACTGTTTAATTGTAAAGTTATTCTACGTCTAGATATGGCAGGTGCTTACTTGATAGAACAAAGAGTATTTTGAATTAGTCATCCGTATTATCTTAAAGATAAACAAATACAGATAATTTTCTCGCATGCTAATTAATCACTTTGATATGTAGTTACAATAATAAGGTTAACCCAATGATTTTGTTTTAGAAAATAGCACGCCATTTTGTTACTTTAATTTAACCTGTTCTAACGAACAAGCAGAGGGGATACCTTTCTGATGGTAAGTGGTCCCCATTCGCCTATGGATACGGTAACTCCAGAAATGTCCGATCGGAGTTCGGATTGGTAGGGTTCACCAATACATCGCTGGCCCAGAAGGAAGGATATTTTTGAGCGTTTTGAAAAGCCCCATGTCATACTTAGTTGGTAAGGAAACTCTGAAATGGGACTTTATTCGCTAACTATTTACGGTGATCGAATATTATTACTTTTTTCTGTACCATATTTTATTTGTAATAATGATTCTTTATCACTATGCGCTTGCGAAGTCCCTGAAAATCTTAGGAAATTATTTTCACGAAGGGTCAAGAAAATTGACTTAAAACATGAAACATGAAATCGGCGAAAATAAGCTTAAATCGCCGAAGATTCAAGTGATCTGAATTCGTGGTGATTTTACGGAAAATATTTACTTCATTTATTAAGTTGTACTACTAAATAATTATTCATAGAACTAGTCAACTGAAAAAAACACCCAAATAATTTACGGCGAAAAAATACCACAACAGTTTTTAGCCAATAACATTAATGTTGGAGAAATCAAACCACAAAACGATTAAATTTAAAATTAACGAGAAAGCTACATGTAAATTGAGGTACGTCCATTAAATAATTTACAGCGATCCATCGCTATCAATCGAGTAGCAAACGCATAAATAGTGAACACGTACTCGTAACATCACTTGGCTGTAGGGTTGCCAGCGTAGTGATTGAAGTTATCCCGATTTTTTTTTTAACTGTAGCTTTAGCCCCTTATTTTTTTTCATATACATTTGTTTATAAACTTATGTATATAAACAAAAGGATTAATAAATACTTATACCTGGGATTGAACTTTTACCTTCACTTTCAGAGGTGGAGGAATTTTAGAAATTTAATGGACTTTCCCTCAATTTACCGGGATAAAAGATAGTTTTTTAGTTAATACTGATACTGGTTGCCAGTTTTTATTCAAATCCGTTGGCAGCTAGAGCTTTTTCTAGTCCTGATGAAATTATGAGGACCAAATCTAAACCTAACACGAATTCAGGCGACGCTCACGAATATTTAGTTGCTTCTCTGTAACGTCAATTCATAAATAAATTATCCAAATCGAAGGCATGGAGGCGCTCCCAGTCAATGAAGTGGACATCACAACCATCGTGTAGTGGCAGTCGTCTCGTGTTCTCGTTCTCGCGATCATTATTCCTAAAAAAAATCGCCCGCAGTCACTGCTACGTAATTTAGTGCTTCAAGATGAGTGTAAAACGTGACCTTCAAGGCGGCAACACACCTGTAATACCCCTGGTTTTTCATATGTCCACCGGCGATGGTGACTACTTACCATAAGATAAGATATACCTATGTATCTTACTTTGTTGATGAAAAAAGAAGTCGCAGTTTATCTGGCACATTAGGCTGTACCTCCGAGAAAACTGAATGTAAGCAACCCTGCGGAAATATAGTGTTGGCCGTGAGTTACGGTTATGGTGGCCACTTCCGGTGACTCGTGCCCTCCAATATCCGGTATTTTTTTCATCACATGTTTCGACTCCTTTTTTTTCAATTATGCATCATGTTTTGAGCTAGTATATCCAAATATGGGCAAATAATAATTCTTACCTTGTATAAAAATTATCGGTAATGTACGAGATAAGTTCGCGCACTAAGGGTTCCGAAAGACGAATTTTAGTTAAAGAAAATGAATTGTGCAACAAAATAATCATGGGATCTGAATATCTGATATCTTACATTCTCAGTAACAGCATCAATGGAGTTATGGTTTAATAATAGTCGTAAAAATACGTTTTCGTAATTATTGACTTTAAATTTTTTTATTTATCAAATAATATAATATCTGTGTACATACATACTCGTATTTGAGATGTCTGTTTATTCATTTGTTAATTAACTAAATTTTTAAATGTGATGTAAATGCTTAAAGTTTGAATAATCATTATCACTTATATTCTATATATACTTCTTACTGATATAATTAATGCGAAAATTTGTTGGCTTTTTTTTATGCGCGCAACCGACGATTCGGTGGCGCGTTGGTCAGTGACACTGACTGACGAGCCGAGGGTCCCGGGTTCAATCCCCGGCCGGGGCACATATTTATTTGGCAGATAAATATTTGTGCTCGGATCTTGGGTGTTAAATTGTGTGGTTTTCTGTGTGTCCGCGACCCGCAACACAGGGAATCCGAGTGCGGGGGTGTGAATGTGTAAGCGTTTATTTATTTATTTATTTATATGCCTACGTGGATAAACCACACAATCAATCCTTACCGAATAAATATAAAGATCCAGAGGGAATGAAAGCATCACAAACTTTACGCGGCTGAAGTAGCGAGCAACAGCTAGTATGTATAATAATAATAATATGTAAATTATGGTAATTGATAGTGACGTTTAGTGGTGCTTTTATTATTAATTAGTATAGTTTAGATTGAACTTCGTAAAAGAAGAATCCTCCTTTTCAATTAATATTTTTCTCCCGGTCTAAAGTCGACTCGCTATTAAGCTTCAGCAACATAGGAAAGTTACAGTTATAGCGGACGCCAACTACTACCGGTAACCCTCGCCCTCCAATATCCGGTGCCATAGGATCCCGGCTGTCGCACTTTTCTCTTTTTCTTCTTTTTCAAACATCCACGGAAAAGATACTGCTTCAATATTGATTGAAAAGACAATACTTACTGGAAATAATTTCAGTTAATGTCATTGAAAAACTGGTGATATAATTGTCATGCATATATCCATTATTAGAAGACATTAATTAAAATGAATGTGCATAGATACGAGTACACTTCTTGTTATACATAATTCTGCCAATCCGCACTCGTCCAGTGTGGTGGACTATGGTATATCCTGAGATGAGTAGTGGGCCGGTGATGGGCAGTATTTTGGTAGTAATAAACAGGCATTCAACAGAAATGGTCGTTTGATTCGATGCCTATATGGCAACCCTGCCAGGCACAATCCCTATACATGAGGCATACATAGTTACACGTACATCAAATCATTATTACATACATCAATATGAATAAAGAAACTACTGAGATAATTAGAATCTGATGATTACCTCGAGTTTGTATCCTTTATGATAAAATATATGAATCACACAATATTACCTGACATCTGTACAATTAAGTAGACTTTTCCTCATTAATGTATTGTTAGGATACCACGTCGAAGAACCCCCCAGTGTGTAAACGGCGCTCGGGACCGCGGTGTAGACGCGGCGTTGTTCGCTGGTGTCATCTGTCATAGGGTAGCCTATAAAAGGCGAGCTGCCACAAGAACACTTGCTCTCGCTACCCGACCTCTGTGCTGAACTGACGTTTCTCTGATCATAACGAATCTCTGTCCACTTTACTGTAAATTTGATGTGAATCAATTACCGAGTCACTTTAATTGCCATCCTGTTATTTCATAACCTCTTCTGGTTTCTAATAGTATCTAATATACTTCATTTTATAGTGACAAATCTCAAAATTTTATTATATTCAGTTTAAATAAAAGTGAAGAAAACTTAGAAGCCAACAAATTCTTATGAAACATATTTTAATTTTTATTAAATCATGATTATGTTATCATCATTATTCTTTCAGTTACTAAAAAGTTTGATTGCTCGACAAGCCCAAACCCACGCACATATTTTGTTCGTGCATAGATGTTTTTTTAATCCGATCCCGATGATGAATTCGGTATAGTTATATATGGTATAGTTATACTGTACACATCAAAAAGTTTTACTAACTGACAGTTTAGTTCCGAGTGAATGCCCCAACAGCTCCAATTTCAACTGCTAAAATCACCGAGCCAACCAGACAGTGTGCCAAAAATTGGTTAATAATATCACGAGTATGTTCACGTACCCAGCTCTACTAAAAACTAAGTGTCAGCAGGATAGCGAAATTGTGACATTTTAGAGTTAATAACGTAATCCCATTGATATAAATATTATAAATATAAATAATAGTTATAATACTTTGGTTTTATATGCAAGCGATCTTAACGCTAACGATATGTTTTGAACTTAAAAAACTTGAGCAAGAATAACAAGCAAAATATCGTCTTACATTTCCATTTATACGTAAATTAAATTAAATTTGACGAAACGACCCTAGGTGACGGAGAGCGTCACGAATTTAATATTCTCTTTTGCGTTGTACAGGAAAAGTTATAAGAAGCGTCATATTTAATTTAACGTTTATCATGAAAATTAAATTAACGAATTTGTTGAACCACAAACTGAATTATGCGGAAGTACTCTGTAAACCGCTGCGGCATACAAAACAAGCGTGTTTAATCGCAAAACGTGGGGAACGAAAAGCTGTAGGTTATACACACATACATACATTCGAATTTAATTGAAATACAGTCCTAAAGGGCCTGCTATATATATATAACTCCTGCTACTAAAATATCACTGCATAAATAAATAACAAACAGAAGGTTGCTAGAGACGACTTTACATTTAAAAAGAACGTTTCCGAACCTCAGGTACAATTAAATAAAAGAAAAAAGGGAATTTTGAATATTTTGTAATCATCTTATGTTATTAGCCCGTACATACTACTAATGTGTACAAACTCTCTTGAGGGAAAGGACATGCCAATATATGTCGGTATATATACGAGTACAGGATAAATTTTCCAAGTGGGATTGGTAGGTCAAAACCGAACCTACGGGGAAGATCAAAAAATGCTGAAAGGAGTCTCAAAGCAGATTTTGATGAACACTTAAACTGCATGTAAAATTTTTGAAAAAAACATGTTTCTAGCTGGTAATCGAACCCGATGATTTGGCAATAAAAAAAACATTCTGTATTATGGTGCCAATTGATAGTGTCTCTTAATAAGGAACATTTTCTGAGAAGCAGTAGTACGACAAACTAAAAGAAAAGGTTGATTTTTGTAATTTACTTTTAAGTTTTTACCTAATTATATCATTAAAAGAGTAATTTTCTTCTTAATGAATTTATATATGCCACCTTCTTTTTAGCATGTAGCATACAAATTTCGAAAAAAAAATTGGTTTAGAAATAGATTCATCTTCGGCTCGATCCATTTTCATGCAGTTTTCTAGGTTTTAGTGAAAATAATTATAATGTATTCCATTTGATGTCATGTTATATAAAAAAAAAATATCAGAAAAGAAAGTCAAGTTCCTAAAAGCTAGAGCCGTGCCAATAATTACTTCATGAAATTGGTACATACCCAATCCATTCATACAAAATACCTACGTAATAGATAAAGATTTACCTAAACCGTATTTTAAATCATGGAATATTGACGCCCAACTGTCGGTATGATGTAGTAGGTACGTGTACAAATAAAAGATTTCCTTGTTCTTATTCTTCTACTTCTACTTATTGTTAATTAAAACATTTCAGTCTGAATCACACATGAATCATCTACAGTTTTTATCCTACCACTCCTCAGCCCGAGTCTTATTTATTGACGCAGGCAGGATTAATCGGAAATTGGCTATGTATAGTTAAGTTGCATAATGCGTCCATAGTACCTACACTGAAACCGCTGTGCTTGCGTCCTAAACTTAATAATATAAATAAAAATTTTGTTACTTAAATTAAGTGTATGTATTACAATATCCTGCAGCTAAGCAAAACTCTGGCTAAGCCAACAATTAAAAGCAAAGAACTCAAGAAATTATTAGGAAACCCAGCCAAAAATTGGAAGCATAACGTTACACGCGCACGTTTCGTTACTACAAAAGCAACCATAACGGAAGCTTATTTGCTATACAACGCTAGTGTAGTATTAGCTTAAACCCAAGAAAACTAGCGATTTCAGCATTGAAATCTAGCAAATAGTAATGTTGCGGGACTATTTTGTGTTCCGTACACGGAATTAAAATGGTTGTTTTAGCACAGAATACATAATTACCTACTTCGTAAGTTTTAGTATTATGTTCTATTATTTAGTAATTGTCATAATGATTGGTTTAATTTAATGCTAGACATTGTCCGCACGGCTTTAGAGCAGTATTTTTTTAAGTAACTTTCCATAATTTCTACCACCAGCTATTTTCACTACGAATTTCATTAGAAACGGTGCCGTAGTGTTTACGTAATTGAGTAACAAACAAACATACTCACTCACCAACATCAATCCATTCATCCATCTTCACAAGCTTTCACGCCTTCAAAGCCTTTAAATTTAGGAATATTACTACATATCTACTACGTAAAGCCCTTCAACTTTTTTACGTGGAGTCCCAAAACTATTACAAATGTAATAGTTTTACTGCACACCCTGCGCACTCGACGAGGCATCTAATAATATAATATTTTATACTGTACACAATTAACATTTTATAATATAATTATTTACATTTTACCTACACTTATGAAAAAGTTAAATACAAATGATCGGAGATAATTAATGCCTACAAAGTACACACATTAACATAAAAACGTAACGTACCTACCTCGTTACGTATATTTGATGAAAAATTTAGAAACTACCAAAAAGTTCATAACCTTATTCAATCACCAATATTAATTTGCATCGTATAAAAATATCAGTGAAAACACAACACCGGAAAGCTCGCAGAGTTCCATTATCCCGATTTCCGTACGGAACACTAAAACCGGCTCAAAACAACCGCCCCCCGCACTTAATTAAAAATTTCACAACAGGTTGCTTCCCTCCGCGCTTGTGGAGAATGAACACCGCTGCAACTCCTGCTCTCAACAATAGCTTCACAAAGCCCATTAAAACCGAGGAAAATAAAAGTGCGGGAATGAGATAAAATGAACTGTATCTGACTTTCGATTACAAAGTTAATAAACAGCTTTTGTACGAGCGTTCTTCTTCACACAACGGTCTCAAGCGGACGTTGGGTATGGCAATTAAGAGGCCTTTCCCCTTTTGAATCTCTCTCGCTCGCACAGTTTAACCAATTTTCGTATAGGTTCTAGTTTTTAATAGATAAAACAGGTGAAAGCGGGTCGTAATTTTTCTCTTTTAAAAATTAGGGACATATGTGAAAAGTCAAATATGTTTCAAATGTCCGTAATTTTACGGTCAACAATGATTATCATTGACTTACAATCCCATTTTTCCATAGTATTTCACAATAATTGAAAAGGTAATAATATGCGAAAGGATAGGCTTCTTAAGTCTTCATTATGTAGATACCTTTACCGTTGCAAAACTTTTGATGTTGTATTTTAATTACACGTATGTTATGTAAATAACTACTTCCACAATGGAGCCTACTGCTATAGTATGTTTCAGGTCTATCGCATTGGTGTGCAAAGCTTTACAAATACAAATGACTAGCATTAAATCTATGTATCACTGCTAATATTAAATAGTAACTATGTTTGTTGATTGGTCCCTCTTTCATGCAGCAAGCAAGCTTATGGGGCATAGTTCAGTTACATAGTTTAGTGAAAAATGCTGTTATAATTATAGGCTTTAGGGGATGCTTTTTACAACAACAAAATTCCTAAATTGGTAGAATTGGAAATGACTGTTAGTATTACGCGAGAAAAGTCTCGTCAAAGTCTAGTTGACAACACGTCTTTCTTACCAATAAATAAAATTAGAGTGGCTGTCTGTGATAATAAAATGAAGGGCAATAATTAAATGAAATGTGCTATGCATGTGACACCTAAATATAGGCAACCGTTTTTAGAATTTTCGTCAGTCTATCTGGTTGCGTTTATTGGTCGCAAATAGGCTCCGAAACCGCTCAACGGATTTTGATGAAAATTTTAGGGATTGTAGAGGAGACACTAACTTACCTTATAGGCTTTGTTTTATATCAAATTATCTGAAACGGCTTTTTAGTTATGTCCTTTAGCGTCTGTACCCCAAGGGTCAAATTAATTATATCTATTCACGCTCATTTCACGCGGACGAAGCCGCGAACATTCTCTAGTCTTTAATAAATCTTTAGCTATCGCGGACTCACGTTACCAACAGCCATACCACGCGTGGTAGCTCCGACAAAATTGCATTTCGGAAACACGAGACCACCAAAGAATGACTACTTATTATGTAATAAACTATTTATAAGTACGTATATAAATGCAAATTACAAAGGAGAGACCGCTACGGCAATTACGCATTGCGCGTATATCAAACACGGGTATATAGTAAAAACATTGCAAATACATAATATATTACTTACGGATATTAATATTGCGTAAGGTTGTAATCCCAAAAGAATGTGACTCGACTTGTAAGAAACAACAAAGAAAATCGCGTACGATATTGCGAGTCGTTGCGATGCAAATGCCGCATCGCTGAAATATGCGACGGCAAATGAAATCATAAATTCCGGTAAATACGAAGCACAGGGGACGTTTGGAGATGCTAGCTGTTACTGCTAACGGATAGTTTTCAATTTTTCTAAAATTCTTTCCAAAATTCCGTTGGAGTAGTCTTATTCCACCAAACATTGTATGTAACATGAGTCATGAGTCATGACTGTAAACATTTTGTTTAATTCTAAAACGATATATATATATCACTTCTATTAGTTGTAGAGCCAGGACCGTTTTGCAATACTACGGCAAATTAGCAGCTCCTGTGATCAACTTTGTGCTGTAACACCAAGCAAAACAAGAAGATGTTCAATGGTTTTGCACGTTAATCATATACCTACTATTGTAAATAGATTTTGTAAGCCCTCGAAAAATATACAGAAGTTTAGTGTACTAAACCTACTTAATTTATCGTGACAAATGAATAGGCGTCATCTTTCTGCTCTTATCCAATTTAGTCGACTCCAAATATTCCATGTTGTAGAAAAGTTCTATCGGTAGTAGTTCGATGATAGTCGGGTTAGCCGAACTAAAAAATTCTGACTATCGTTATATGACCGATTCTCTTACTGACGTCATCCTTCTTGGGAAGGATGTAGTGGTTAATTCCTCCGGAAACTGCATGACTGACTGAAGGCTCCTGACTTCACGGCTTGCTTTAAAACCATTAACAGTAGCGGGGGGTCGTTATAAACGTCACAACTTTTTTATTTTACAAGTATACTGACAGTTATGCCTACCTATACTTGCCAAATTAAAAAAAGCTATAAAAATTAAATAGGTACCAAGATAAATCTGTTTTTCCAACGAGTCACAGTCACAAGCCAAACCATTTTGTTTTAGTGAAACCGCTTGTTACACTGAGTAGGGAAACGTTGTAACTGGAAAATAGATAATTCCTTCTACGTCCTCATGGGTGGAAGCCATCGTAAATTATATGCAGCGGTTCGAAGCCCAGTAATTGAACAGGGGGTTAGGCGCGGCGATCGATCACGTACGTGGAACTACGAGTATGTTCGGCTATACCAAATTGAATAATGTCTTTACAAAACTTTCTTCTTTTCTTATTGTTTCTGATTCACCTCAGTACTATGCTGGAAAAGCATTGGCTCACATAGGATCATCATGGCATTGGCTCATCATTGGACGTTACTCAAATCATGTCACACCGAAATCGGTTATTGTGGATGACATATTATTGCTCTCGAAGTATAATTAAAAGAGGTAACTCTCAGAATCCGTGTCGTAGACTTAATGCACCTGGTTGAATTAAATTTAGTAAAAGTTGACTTAATTCAGCTTTTCACAGCAGCCCTAGCAGTTAGGGAAACTACGACACATCTTTAACCAAGTGTTGTCAACCGTTTGAGCAATACTCGCTGTCAACAATACTCGCTGTATTGCCAGTGCTGACTTACGGTTGTTTGATATTGTCATTTACCGTTAACCTCATTCGCAAGCTCAAAGTCAGTCAGATTGCTATAGCAATGTTCAGTAATTATAAAACCGCTCCAATTAGGTTCAAATCCCTGGCAACTGTGACTTTTCGGAGTTATGCATGTTTTTAAGAATTAATGTCACTTGCTTTATAACAGTAATGTAAAACATCGTAAGAAACCCTGGTTATAAGTTCTTGATAATATTCTCAAATGCGTGTGAAGTTTGCTAACTCGGGCCTTAAGAGGATACATCGATCCTCACTTGAAAATGAAGCGGACGGGTCACTGACCAATCAAGGAGGACTGTGCAGTTCTAAAATGACAGATGCAACTATTTCATGTTCATTACCGCTATATCACCTTAACGCCTGAGAGAAAACCCTTAGTCAGAAAAGGGCCGCTGATGTATTGAAGATGAATATCTGCTTTACTGAGATTTATGAATTGAGAGGAGTGTCACGTTTCGCATCTCTCTCGCTCGCACTTTCTAATATTTTCAATGATTGTATAAGTGGAGGTTTAGTTTGGAAAAATATGATTCATTATTATTGTTGCGATCAAATTACGTACAGAAACATATTTTAATTTTCATATACCAAATCTTTGCCAGAAAAGAACGGCGAGAAAAATTACTAATTCCTTTCGCTTAAATGCTTATTTGAAATCATTTTTAAAAAGCCTACCTAGAATTGTTCGAAAACGTTCGAATGTGCGAGCGAGAGATAGCAAGATATAACAGAAGAACAGATAGAACAGATATAACAAGAAGAGATGCAAAATATAACAGCCCTCTTAAGAGTACCTACTTAAGTAGGTACACCTTTGTGTCATTCTACGATCCAAATAGTGAACAATGATTCCGTTTTTGCCGTGGTTGATATAATTACCGAACACAGCTGCATGTATCTACTGCATGCGGTTATGCCGTATATGGAGTTCGAGGTATTCTGACATACTCTGCAAACCACAATGTAGGAATGTAGTGGTTTCGTCACTTTCCAGTCGACATGGTACACTATTAAACCGACGTACACGCTCAGGTACAGATATACACACACAACTGACTGACTGAACTAACTCATAAGAAAGGCTCATCTCCAACTACGGAACCTTGGAAACAGTACCGAACATAGAAAAAAATATACTTTTTTCGAAGCTTCCGTTATATTAAATACCACCGAATTGAGCTAATATTTTTCAGATTTTCTTCCTTTTAAACATTGGATGGATTGGATGGATAAATAATGCTTTAATAAAAAGAGCCAAAAAGTATTCGGCTCATAAAAACAAATATATTTTTTCACTGAGTTTTACTAATAATTAAGAACAACAAAATCTAATAAAGATTATTACATTTCTGTAAGAGTCACGGCATTCCCTAAATTTAATAAAATGTTCTTTCGCACCTTTGCCTTGGCTTTTGTAAATATTATGTTTTAGAAATAATGAACTTGTATTGTTTTGATTAGGTTTTTTTAATGTTAAGCAAGTATATAATGATTAATATTAATATTTAATATATATAATATATTTATATGAGTCCTAAGTCTGGTGGTAATTAATTACACAGAATAACATTATGTAATATTACATTGTATTAGCACAGATTCTGACCAATGACAATGATTGCGTAATAGTAGAAACAGAATTTACCTAAACTTTTAAATGATTAAAACCCAATAAAAACGTACTCAAAACTTTATTCAGAGAAAATAAAGACAGTGTCACGCAAACAATTTTATAAAACCACTGAACCGTGGAGCTACTTTGAACAAAGTGTTTCGTGGAAAGGAATTCGATATCGGATTCAATTTTATGGTAAAGTTTAAGAAATGGCTCGTCTTATTCATTTTTAGTTTAACAATTTCATTTTATTTGCCCTATTAAATAAAAATACAAAGTTCTTTTTTTAAGCACATTTAAATTTCTTATAATTATAATTTCTTGTACACGACACGTCACAAACGACACACGGGTGGCATTACAGGCGGTAGAACTTGACTGCCATATCCATTTGTATACCGGTCTAGCACACTCGGTGAGGCGGCTATCTGAGTCCTTGGGAATTGTAACGAATCTTTTGATACAATGTTTATTATCCGTTTACATCTGTTCCATTTACGTGCATTATCTTAAATAACTACGTGAAGTCGTGTTCTTTTATTGCATTGTAGCTTAAAGCATTGCAGCACTACTTCTTCAGTGACTTCTCCAGTAGGTTCAGAGGATTTTTATAGTTGACCATGACTTTAATTTCAAAATTGTTTAGAAAAAGTGTGTCTTGAAGTGTCACGCGGTTACTTATAAAGCTCAGACCTTTAAAGTGATGGAGGGGAGTGTGAAATAATAAATTAGTTTCCATCGTAGGATTAGGCAAACAGCTCTGCGTTGAGCGTCCGCTCTAGCTCGCTACAAATGCGAATCTAATGCGGCTATAAATCGTCCCCTTCGCCTGCGCATCCCGACGCCCTAAGTGGCAGAACGTACTGCGAATTAGTATCGATTAGCGGATGGGAATTTCAATGTACCTTATACTGAGCCCGTGCTGGAAGCGCCAGTAAGTCTGATAATGTCTTTAGTATCGTTCTCGAGCGCATTTGCTAATGACCTGAGGCTTGGCATGAGATTTATTTAATGCATCTATAAATATATCGGTAGGTACTCACTTATACATTTTACTATCCATTAAAATCTATTAGGAAATACCTAAGAAAAACGAATCGATTCTAAACTACGCGTATATTGCTGCAATTGGTCGGATCCAACTTAGCTTTCGTACAGTATGGAGTTTTGCATACAAATAGAGAATGGATATTAAAGAATTGTGTTTTTATAAAATCGAAAGCATTAAGAGGTTTCTTTTGCGGAAAAAAAATTAACGTGAGAGAAATATCTTACCACTAAGAGTCATATCTAAAATAACGATGTTTTAATAAACAATAACTTACATCGTTCCATGAATTGTTATTCCTAAACTATGTTAATTGTATCTTACCCTGATAACATCTCGTCTTTGACGATGGCTATTGCTTAACTTGGTTTAGCTCCATAGCTTAACAGAGCTATTACGGCCTAATGGTCATTAAATATCAACATGCCATAAACTGTAAGCTTATGCACATGTTAGCAAGCAAGTCTATTATTGTCTAAGTCAGGCAAACTCAAGTCAGTGCACAAAATATTTCACGCACGTTAGAGAAGGTAAAATAAAGGTTGAATTTCAGAGAGGCATTATTTAGGGGTAAAGAGTGCACGGTCGCGGTCATAATTCCAGGTTTTTGTCGCTACTTTCCTCCGTGAATCCTTAATAAGAAAATTGCGGGAGATGTACGAGTCCTGCCAGTATCTGTACCGGTACCTCGTAGCGGTACCCCGCCGGGCTGGGCGGTATCGTCGACCGTTCTCGCATTCGGCATACATTACTCAGAGCGTGCGCTTTCTACGAAATTAAATTTTGATGGCTGCTAGGATAACGCGGGAAAGCAGATTTTTTATACAAGTAATTTATGAAATGCCATTCGGTAATGCTTACACATTTTTCAGTGAAATAACAAATTAACTTAGACGACCCCGTTGCTACAATTTTAATGTTTGCCCGCTACGCCCGTTACGTCTACGGATTTCGTAAGCTAAATAAAGCCTTAAAAATATAAGACTAACAACCTCTACTCGTTTACTGGTGTCTTTGTTTGGTTTCAAATCATCACCAAAGCCACGTACATTTAATCTCGGACATCTTGCTGACACATGTCTCGGTCAAAATAGACAGCATATTTTTTTTTATTCATTATTATAAATTCAGGAGACGATCTTAAGCGAAGATTTTGTTTCATCTTTCGAAAGGGAATAAATATTTTTGTGATGAAATCTTTTTTTTATACAGAACTTTATTATTACTACAGTTTGTCCTAGTAAACTCTGTATTCTTAACCTAAAGGTTTAATGTTCTATCTAGAACGCTGTAAACGATTACTAATTCTCTTCATTTTTAATCGATTTGTCGTAATAATCGTTTTCTTTGGTTATTATTTGTTTTATTTCCTATATCTATATCTAGCGTCTCTAACTCAGGGATCCTTGTTAGTATAAGTTAAACACAGCGTTATTAATTTTTTTTAAAGTAACAGTTTCTACATTATGCACTATATTATTTAGTTATGTTCTTCTCCAACGGGTGAACATACAAATCACTACATAATCACATGTTAACGTGTGTACGTTAGTGAATAAGCTCTCGCTAGCTAAAATAAACAAATCCTCGCTAGCATTTGCGTTATATACGTTTTGGGGTGAGATAAATTAAATGCGTATCGCGCTTTGTACTACTTTGATGATATTTAAATCCAAAGAGCGACTGTGATCTGCATCGAGCCAGAACTAACAAGTTTCAAGGAATTAATGTCGTCTCAGTAGGATCGTTTTCCACTGCGCTTTTGTGAGTCGACGATGTAAATACTGTATCCGGATATTATAATCTACATCATTGTGCAACAAAATCATCAGTCCATCTATCCACCCATCCATCCTCGGCCTTTGCAGGTCCATTGCTCCGACCGGTCCTGAGTCCTGCTGTTTTCCGCTGTCTTCTTCTGTTCGTCAGTCCACATGGTTGGGGGACCTCCCGTGCTCTTTTTTCCGAGTTTATTATAATATATACATATAATATATATATATTTATATATATATTTATATAAATAATTTAGATTCCTGAGTTATGACTGTGAGAAGGAACAGCAACAAAATTTGTTAATTCCAAACTATTCACGAACCCATCAGCTTAGGCCGTCAAAATACCTCGGCACAAAGTTAAGTCTTCAACTCAAAGCTTCTTCAACAACGTCTATTACTTAGCCAATTTATTGAGGCACTTTGCGAGTTCGTTAATCTACCCCTTTCATATGCCGAGGGAGCACATCTGATGCCTTGCGAAGGCGGAGTGGGAGGTCAATGTAAATTTGTAGTTTCTTTATCCGCCAAGATTGATGAAATTGTCGCATGACTAGGGTTAATTCTCCAAATTATATTATTCTAAAATTGTGCTTATCATTTTACGAGCGACTTAAATCTTATTGAGATCTGATAACTCGCGTTAGAGCAATAATGAACAAGTCACGTTTTTTGCCTCTGAATTCATGAAATTCTTAAAAAGATTGTACATGCTACCATTTTCACTATTGTTACTGTAAACTATGTTAAAAATAACGATTAGATACATGCAACTGGAACCTTGTTTATAAAAGGTGAAGTTTTTACTAGCGCTTCGACATTTAAAACAAAATGTCAACGATAAAACTAACAACCACTGCAGGCCAACGCTTCACGCGCATGTTCAAGAAAGTAGTGTATATGGCTAGTCACGTCATAAGTTCTGTAACGTTTGTAACTATTTAAGTTTCTTTAAATTATTTATATGAAAACAAATGTAGTCAAATGTAAATTAAAATTTTATTTAGGTTATTTGCAATCCCTGATTTTGAAAACAGACTCAACTTCCGAGGCCAATTGTCGATCTCAGCACGCACAAGGTTTGTGTATACTCATATATCAGCCACTGCTTTAATCAGGGATGCTTTGAGAGACTCCAAATTCTGGTGAGGTTTAGCGCAAGCTTTCTCCTCCAAATGTTG
>DWLO01000121.1:0-26511 GCA_018245335.1 Dalla quadristriga
GTTGTGCGGCGGTCGGGGGGGGGGGTAAGAAGAGGGGAGGGGGGGGGAGGGAATCTAAAAGAATAAAAATTGTTGGGATTTTGTGGTGTGGGGGGGGGGGGGGGGGGGGGGGGGGGGGGGGGGGGTCCTGCTCAGAACATGAACTTTGTTTTAGTTATATTATAACATATAAAAAGTATGTGCGTCATGAAGAGGTATTCAAATCGGATTTTCTCATTGATTTACAGGGGCCGCATGAACTGCGTGGTGGAGCGCCGTCGCCAGGAGCCCGAGCGCCGGTTTCCATTCAACATCCTCGGGGCCTTCGCGCCGCGCACTGCTCAAGCCGAACGCATCGCGATCATCTGCCACGGTGGTGATGAGAGGTGACATATTTTTTTATGTCAATAGCCGCATATTGAACGGACTGAGCGGGCAGCTTCGCGCTGTAGCCTCGGCCGTATGCCGCTCAACGAATTGCCACACGAAGCTGCCTCGCTACCAAACCATTATTCCGATACTGCCGCGCGATGAAAGCCCGAGCCATAATTCATCCAAACATTTCTCAGTTTAAGGCTTGCTGTAGGTAGAAATGAAACCACGCGCGCCAATCGCCATGTCGCGAGCGAGCGACGAAAATTCGACCGTGAGGACGACATAAAACCGACTCCGGACGGCTCAGCCGCGGCACTTGCCTCGCCCGACGCGCGTATGTCTGATCGAGGCGGCTCGGTCAGTTACTGCGCGGCTAATGAAGTTGGCAGAGACCCTGACTTGTTGGTGTCGGGATTCGACTACCCGACAGGGAAGACATTACTTAGGTTTGCTCTAAAGTCTTGGTCGTCAGTGATTATCTGAAATAGAAAATAGTTACGCTAGGGTATGGGTGAGGTTTGAAAGTGTTAAAATATTACGTATAATAATATTTTATATATCCATTTTACATACCCATGTTACATACCCATGTAGTTGTGTCATGTAGCTATTATATACTGCCGTCTATGGATAGCTGTAACAGCTGTCTGTAGACCTGTTCGAAGCTGACAGATACTTTGTTACTCCTGAAACGGTCGACTCAGCCATAGGGGACTACACTACGTCACACACTACTTACAAAGTAACTATTGTCTAATCTATTATAGTCATCTACAGTGCACGTCAAATGAATTCGCCTATGGATGAATGTAATTTATCATCAGAAATTTCCTGATAAGTAGGGCAGATTAATACAGCCGGTCCCGGTTGCAAGGTTGCTGTTATTCAGTACTATGCCGTTAGTCGATATAATCGTTATATTGTAAGTGTTGTTGATGGCCTTTAAGATTTTTGAAACAATTAACTATTTCAAATGAACCTTTAGTCGGTCGACATCGTAATACTAATAAGTGGTAAATTAGTAGTTTTTTTTTATATGTACACACATAAAATTAAATAGGAGTACCTACTTACTATTCTAAAGAGGTTTACAAGGGTACTTATTTCGAGTGCGAAATGGCTTCCAATAGACACGTTAGACGAGCATTCTTTATATAAGGCAAACAAAATGTGTCCAATATACTACAAATGATTATAAAAAAACTTATATTTACAATTTACGTTAGGTACCTAAATAGCATACATGCATACAGTAGGTACATAATCAGAAGTTATCGGTAATGGAAGCAATTATGGCTTCTTGGTTTCTTTTTATGTCTTGTTGATGGTTGGGTGTTAGCTTGAGAGCTGACCCGCGCTCAGTAGTGTTTGGATGAGGTGTTAGTTTCATTACTTAGTAAAGTACCTAACAGCTTTCGCGGCATCCACTTCGCGCTCGTGGTACCTACCTAAATACTAAGGTATAAACGGGGCTTATTTAAAATATATAATTATATCTATTATTATATTTAATGTTACATAAAAAAGCAAAGTACCGATTAAAGCTGAGTTTTCGAGGGATGTGGTGCAAAAGTACTCAACCCCCCGCGCCCCGCGTCGTCTTGATATCGCTGTTGACGTCCTAGTGCTTCTCAAAGAGATGATAATTACAGGGGGCCATGTGTGCTTATTTCAATCGTATACCAATGGCCTGTCATGGCTACATTTTAGGCCTTTCCAGGTGGAGCTGTTCGCATGAAGCCATTATTGACTCAAATTACAATATAGAATTAAAAATTTTGGTTTCTGACTCTGTAATTAGTTTCTAGCAATGCCGAGTGAAAATCGGTGCAATTATCAGTACTAAAAAAAATAATCTGTCATGTTATTTTATAGGTAAAATTATATCGAACTATAGTGTATTTCTTACATTGGTAGGAGAAGTTGGATTACAAACTGTTTAATTTATTTGTTAAAAATAACACCCACTTTCTTTAATGTAGCTTCATGTGTGAATGTCGATATATCAGGGCTATAAAGAATACTGTCAAGTGGAGTCCCGCTAAGTTGGTGTATGTTAGAGCAAAAGTGGTGGGTGTGGGTCGTGAAGAAAAGGTAGGTGACGAATTGCTCGAGGGATTCGCCTGCGACATCGCGAGCGCTACGGTCATAAGTGCATGTTTTTGGGCCTTGATAGTTGATGTCTTGCATGTGTTTTGTCACCCGCAACACACAAAATCCGCGTGGTGTTTATCTATTTAACGGCAAACAAAAAAGAATATCGTAATTTATGTAATGCTCGAATCATGTATTAAAAGCTGTTCGTATTATTTTGAATACTTTGAAATTTTTTGATTAAAAGTTTCAAGCGAGTTTTTTGAATTTAATCTTAATAGTGGAAATATCCATCAATTTAAAAATGTCTTTGGAATGTCATCGTACCTACCCATGTACTCGATATTTTCAACAGAGATTGCTAATGAAAATAATTTCAATAATTCGAGTAAATTAATGTAAGTAAAAGAAGTAAAGTAGGCAAAGATTGTTCAATAAATTTACAAAACATTACTAACATTTAAATTTTCTACATAAACGAAAGGTAATGAAATTTTTAATAAGCGCCGTTAAAGTCTAGTAAATAGTTAATATCTACTGAATTATAATTTGAAAGGGAAACTAATATCGAGTAACAAAAGCTAAAACAGGCAAAAGCCAACTCCGTATGAATAGAAAGTTTAGAAACACAACCACATCCCGCCGCTAGAGATTTCATTATTTAGTTCCTAATGTTGTAGTTAATGTATGCAGCGCAAAGTTTGCAGCCTTTGTTGCTTGGCTGGACAACAACTTTTGTAACAATATTTCAAACATTTATCAATAAGTACGCCAAAAGCAACAACACAGAGAACTTCAATCATTTTCAAATAAATGAAAACCATGAAAATCATTAAAACTGTCAGTTATGTTTTATGAAATATGGCCATTTCATACAGCAATATTTCCATAATTTAGGCATTTTAGACACATTTGTGATACCTCTAGCACACTTGTCTTGTGTTTAATGCATCCATCCATAGACAACAGTGACTAAATATATTTTTCATAGGTGGGCTTGTGTGCCCGCGTTTGGCTGTGTTACAAATAATCATACATGTATGTATATTTACGTTTTTGTAACTCTTTGTACAATATGTAATTACTAGGCGGTTCAGCCCGTGTTGAATTCCTACATCTATCCCAGAGGAACCGTGTACTTTTTCACAATAAAAAGTAGTCTAAGTATGTTACTCTCCGTCCCATAAACTATTTCTATGCAAAAAATCGTAAAGAAGAACCAATTAACAAACCAACAAACACACTTTCGTACGGAGTAGTGAAGTGGTGATAATTCAATTCAATTAGTAGTAGGTATGTATTAGTAAAAGTTTCTGAGATTTGCTACGATAAACAAAACATAAAATGGTAAGGTAAACGATAAAATAGACGGCAGCTGTTTTGAATTGCAAAACTTCCTTCATCAGAGCGACGTATCGTTATTAAATGAGTCGATCCTATCGGTTACTTTTATGCATTAAACATTCAGCGCAGTACGAGTATAATGAGGATACAAATTCAGATTAGAAATATCACAGTTGTGGCCACTTGATATTTAAATAAGGCTTGGCTTTGGTAATAAATTTTGAGAGCACTGTTTTTATCTCTGCTATTATGGATAGCTCGAATGGAGACCAAGGCTCGGCAAAAGGACCACTGGTCGCCCCCCGAACAGGTGGACTGACGACCTGGAGTGGAGCCAACTAGACGAGGTCTATGTCCAGCAATGTACCTCCAAGAGCTGATGGATGGGATGGATAGCGCGTATATAATAATAATGGTTATTAACATTTTGTTTAGAAGTAAGAAGCTTCGAACACCATAGCCACTACCAAAAGGTTCCGTGCTAGCCTTTCATTATGAAGTCCTAAACCAGAAATTATGGGGACATCATAATATGTATCTAACGGATGTAACATTAGTCACAGCGGCCCATTCTCCTCTCTTGCCAACAAAGTAACTGTAGTATCAACAGACTTTAATAAGTAACTAGTGGATGCCCGTGTCGCGTCATTATAGGGTAGTTACCTACGTAGTTACCTACGGGTTAAGAGGGCTATTACATTTCGCATGTATCTCGCTCGCACATTCTAACATTTTCGATGATTGTAAAAGTCTCGGTAGACTTTTGAAAAATGTCCTTCGATATAATTATTGTGGACAGTAAAATTACGGTAATTTTAGCCCTGTTTTACTTTTTTTTTATTATGAATGCGAAAATTAGTTTGTTTGTTTGATACGCCTTAACGGTTTAAACTAAACTACACAACCGATCTTCATAAAATTTGGTAGAGAGGAAACTGGAGTTACGAAGGTGTTCAAAGAATACTTTTGATCCCGAATAAACAAAAGCGTACGAAGTTGCGGGAAACAGCTAGTAAGCTAATAATTTATGATTATATATTATAAGTGTTGACGAAGACCAACGGATGGGTGGAACGCCTAAAAATGCCTGATAAAATTCTGTGAATTATGGGTGGATGGATCAGTGGTAGCCGCGGCGCGGGTTTAAAGTAACCTAAATCCCATAAAAATGTTTGTCTGGAAATAAAACTTTTTAACATTAAATTGTACAATACTAACACACCCGCAAACTAGCAGATCCGTTAAAAATTAATTGGCAGATAATTTTACTCTCATTGGGATAAACATCATGCGCCTCAACAAGACTTCTTAAAAATGTTTTCACAAATGTGTGAAGTCTGGAATCTGCACTTGGTCAACATGATGGACATTGGTATTATTAACCCTGAGACCTTGTCCCGATGTATGATAATGATGATTTGTTGCCAATCTTCAAACCGATGTATTGATTGTTCGCAGAGCGATGCCAGCATTCCCCGAGCCGCAGTCCCAGGTGTTCGCGTTCCCCCTGGCCGGCCCCATGCGCCTGCCGCTGCGGCCGCAGCCCGAGCGCCACATGCCCATGCCCGCGCCAGAGTCCAGGATGCCACCCTTCGCCCCCATGGCGCAGCACCGACCAGCGCCGTTCCCTCTGCCGGTAAGTTTTTAACGGAATTATAGTTTGATATCCTATATCGCTGCGTACTATACCATCCCTGAATATTCAAATGAGATACATTTTGGTGCGACACGCAAAAATGAAACAAGCTTCGGCTCAAGATATCTCATAAGTCTAATTCAGTTGCTGATTAGCTTATAAATCATTACTAGTACCACATGCTTAGTGTACCTGGTGGTAATTAAAATTGATAGCATTAAGATAATTTGAATATGAAACCTGTCGGTGCGTGGTCGGTTGCTTTGTCCTACGAATCAACTTTGCCTAGAGATAGTTAATGAGCCAGGGATTGGAAAAGGCTACTTTTTACCCTGGAAAATTACACGACTGCTGTGGGACTAGACGTGGGAAGTTGACGCGAGTGGAGCCGCGGGAAAAGTCTAGTAAAATATAAACTACCGAGTGGGTGAACAGGCCCGGATAGTAGATGTAGGTCAAAACCTCGGGTGCCAGCCAGTAATTAGATAAAAAACAAACAGAATGTAAATTTTTTTTGGATTTTTCGTAATTATAAAGGACCTTGTTACACTTCTGCAGTTGGCCTCACAAATTAAAACTCGTGACCGTGGTGACGTAAGTTAACAGAAATTATAACAATGAACCATATTATATCAATAGCTCCGTATTGGATTTTTAATGTTAAGAGTATAGCAAATGGGCATGTACCTCACTATCCACTGCCGCAGATGAACATCTGTGACAAACCTCGAGTAGGACTGTTTCCTCGTAAAGTCCTGTTAGTGAGTTAGTTAGTGCTGTTAGTGTATTAGTTGATTAATATACGTTAGTGATAGGATTGTTAGTGTAAGTTAGTTAAATATTAGTAATCGTCCAGTTAGTTATCGTTGGTATTTGTCCTATTCGATGCTGGGCACACATCCGTTGCTACCCCTGAGGACTAAGGTGGTCGCCACCTAAAAATAGTTTAGTTTTGTCACATTATTATAACATTGATGCCCGATTTCTCTAACCACCTCATATAGGGGACATTCCTCATTAGGGAACTCCTGAAGTAAGCGACTCCCTAATAGTGGTTTAATAGAATATAGCCTCTAACCGACCTCTAAATATATTTTAGGGTCCGTACTTAGTTTTAACCGTACTCCGACCAGTTGGACTGAAGACCTGAAGAAGACAGCGGGAAGCCGCTGGATTCAGACGGTACAGGGCCGGGCGGAGTGGCGTCGATTAGGCGAGGCCTATGTCCATCAGTGGACTTTAAAAGGCTGATAGATGGATGGACTAAGTTTTAAGGGTGATTCTTGCTCTTTATTACCATATTTTTTTTGATTATCACATTTAATTTTGTCACTAACAAAACATTCAATTAATTTTTCCATTAACAGATTAAGGAAATTAAATACGGCCTGAGAGTTTAAGGCAAAGGGAAATTTATTAAAAGCATTTGTACTTATGCAAATATTTGTAAAAGTGGAACTGGGAAGAAAATAATTACATTTCAGTGCCGCAGTGTTACAAATAACCCTTCTTCTTACGCAGTCGGGCATTCTTAATGTACAGTATTAAGTTACAAAAATATAGATTCAGTCATAAATTTTAGAATATACATCAATATAATTATTATTTTATTTCATGTAACTTTTTCAAATGAGTGTTTATAACATAACATAACATAACATATAACAACTAAACGTATTCTCTAGAATATTTCGTTACTATTCAATTGCTGTCACTTTAGTCCCGTATGATTTAATCGCGACGGACTAATCATTAATTTATGTCAAGTGAAATTATCGATACTGGTTTTTCGCTGTAGTGATTATAATTACGCACGCGTTTCACAGTTCACTTTATTCGGCGAGTATTCGGTTCGCACGACAAAATAAGTATTTTACAATAATCAGGGTCGATCGGTCGTTGCCCTCCTCACTGGTTGAGAGCCGAATGCACATGGGTTTATGCAATATATCAATCCGGTTTTGGACAACGTTTTTGTTCTCTCTTTAAGATCCTTCATGTTTGTCATAATTATACATAACAAGGCTGTGCTCGCAGCTTCGCCCGCTTAAAATTCCTTTACACATCCCACAGGAACCGTGTATTTTTCCGGGATAACAAGAATCGAGATAAGAAGAAGTGTAGTAACTAACAGTCTCTAACAGTCCATTCTCCCATAGTCCTTATAATAACGAATACTGACCAACTAACATTCCTATTAACATCTGATACTAACTGGACTAACATCCCCTAGTATAGGACATTATAATATTAGGCTACCTAACACAAACATTCCATAGATAAGGGGGTAAAATACGGGATGAAAGTTTTATGGAACAATAAATTATACGTGGGTGGATAAGCGGACAAAGTCTATTTGACAATAAAATAATGTCTGTATTGATATGACCATGAAAATCTCAAAGATAAGTGACAGTTGAATTAATAAATGCACAAATAATTTTTCAAGCTAAAATTCGTAATACTTTTAGGGACACTAAATATGGTGATAGCGACATTATGACAGGTTTATAAATAAATAAAGTTTGCATACAAAAAATATACTTGAAAACCATAAATGTGTTCATTGTGTCTTCAGTGTTTATTGAAAACCAGAACCCTACTCCAAGGTAGGGGTCAAAGCGACCCTGACCATGAGATAGGAACAGGAGAGAATGCAATGGATAGCAATGCTGAGATACTGAAAATGTTGGTTAGCATAGCCTAGTTATGATAATTATAACGTGGTTGACCAAAAATGTAATGGATGTATTCACAAATATGACTGTTCAATAATGTAATTAAATCTGAAGGGCACCGTTTGTTGGGTCAAGACCCATGTCAAAACTTTATTCCATGTCAGTCTTCAATCGGCCCTAACGAATTAGGAGGCATCTTCCGCGAGTACGTAACGCATATAGAGTTGATAATGTATATAGGTAAATGTTTTAATATGAAATGTTTTCATATTATAATTACTCCAAATAATAATAATGATTATTGTTCATTAGCATTCATTAAAATTAACTGCGGCATTAACGTAAGGGCATGGGATGGAAAGAAGACCTATCAATGAATTTTCATGTTTTCGGACACTTTAGAGTCAGTACAGTTACTATACTATTCTCATTATAGGAACACGTCTAGCAGTGCCGGTAATGATGATAGCTTAAGCTTTTTTTATAACACAACATTATATCTGTTATTTAGATGGAATTAAAGATACAAGGTAAGTGGTACATTTGAAAAGGACCATACAAAGCATATATTATTAAAAACGCCATAATTGTGACACGGGACCTAAGAAAGTTCTACACTCACCCACGACAGCTCGAGACACGTCTCGTAGCGTGGAGATAAATAACGTCGTTCCCTTAATAAAGTTTGCGGTGTAACGTGTAACGGAACGTGTACGATACGAATTTCACCTCGGTATTTCGCACTAACTGCGTTGTGCAGAAACCACTTTTTGTATCAGGTTTAAAAGTAATTAGGCTTGTACGCATGGAAGTATCATGTGGGCACATGGTTTATTTGCGCTTTTAGGCTCACAAAATATATTTAAGCACCACATCCAAAATTATTACGTACATAAAATATTTGTTGTGCCAGTTTTTTTGCAATTTCTCCACGGTAGAAACTACATGGGGGGACATTAGTTGTTCCCCAAACGTAAATATTATTATCTAAGTAAGTAATCTGTGCCCGAACTGCATCCAGGTTCTGTGACCTACATCCTGCTTCCGTCATTCTTGACTTATAGGTAGTACATATCGCACACTTAATGATATACAAACCTAATAAGACGTAGACTCGAATTGAGTTACGCATACTCACAGGCTGTTAACGTTATCTACGATTTCAAATTGAAATTACAACGAAATTGCCTTCTTTGTTAACAGCGTAACATGGCTCCCATTCGTTCTAATGTATTTTTGCACCGGACAAAATTACAGAACGCTTTATTGCATTTTCCCAAAAATCTACTTTTTTGAGTACAAGTCAGTATCATTAAGGGTGCGATATACTTAATTGACTTACTTGAATTATATTTACTTAAGTAATTCTACAGTTTTAGCTGACGAGATCAGCTGTAGTTAAGTTGACTGTGTTCTTTACTCAACCAGAATTGATGATTTATTTGAGAACGTGACAATATAAATACTTCACATAGTCATAATGGCAAATTTCTCAGTCTGTGATTAGGTTCTAACAGCATGGGGTATACAAGTGTTGTTGTATGGTGTTGCTGTCGTATCGTGTCCGTTTCGTCGTGGTGTAAGACGGCTCTCAGAGCCTCAGTAACGAGATCACGTACGAGCCCCGCGGCTCGCCTCGCCCGCCCGATATTTTGGCCGATATGTTTTTTATTGCTTTCCACTCGCCACTAACGGACCCCGGTCCGCTAGTATTAGTGCCAGCTTCACGAGTAAAATTTTGTTCATTATGTTTCTCTTAAAAAAGTAAATGCGGTTGTAGTTATTTAGGTTCGTTCTCCGAAATTAATTTTCCTATAAATAACTTGTTGTGGCGGCCAAATTATAAATGATTGGTCCTATTATGACCATTATAAATTTTAAAACGATTTGTGGATTGTGGGTGAGGTAATCTTTTCCATATTTACTGCATTGGTAAATAACGTAGGTACAGCGCAAATGAATTAGATAAAGATGCTAATAATAAAGTTTATAAGATGAATAAATAATATAGATTTTGTACTATTTATCATCATTATCACTGATATAGTAATCTAATCTAATGTCTTCCTTGTCGCCTTAAAGTAACGTCTCGTAGATCTTATATTAATGGTTATAAGTGACCATCTCTGTACGATAATGTTCATTTCAGTTACAATAAGTTTAAACGTAATTTGTCTTGAGATTACTTAATTATCGGTCAAGTGCGAGCTGGGCTCGGGAACCAAGAGTTCCGAAAACGATAAGTATAATTGCCCCATAATAATGGCTCCGAAAATGTGACACGTTACAATACCTCTTGCGTGTCATAACTTCTAGTGACTATTAGTAGCAGTAGTGATTTTAATAAAAAATATTGCTTCAAACTTTACCTAGAGATACTGTTGTTTTAATTATAATGTCATAGAGGAAATTACAAGCGAACCCAATGATTTTTTATTAAAGCTAGTGAGAAACTCAGCCTTAGTTTTGTCATAGTCATTATTTCTCATACTCGACAAAATGTTTATATTTGTGGTTTTATTTGAATTCAATCATCATACTTATATCAATTAAATTCAGACATCAATTATTATTATTAGTTATATACACACATTAATTGGGGTATTTCATAAGTATTAAATTCCGTTACAGCAGGGGAAAATTTCTATTTAAATCACAACTTGGTCCGTACTCCGAGTCGTTGTCTTTTATCGGATCGTAATTTCGGATTTTGCATTTATACTTTAATTAACGAGCTATTTAAAAATTATACCATACCCAAAAAATAGGAATCTTTTACATGTATAAAAAGGAAACTTCAAAAAAAGAATTGTAAAAAATTTAAGAAAAAAGTGTAAATACAATTTTGGTTTTGGGTCAAAAAACTACGTATTCTGTGTAAACTTCATTTGTATATTCTATTTAGTTTAGGCGCCACATGGTTCTGACATCCATCGGACATCAGAGCAACCAGATAGTGTTCCTTCCTTACCCGACGGGAAAAGAATAAAGCTGCAGTGAAGCTACTGGAGTTTACAGGTGACAAAATTGATTTCACGAATAAGTACCAATATAATTTCGTAAGTATATTCGAAGGTCTCCTACTACTCGAACTTTGTTTATATAACTTGTACTACACAGTGAAAAATGGTTTAGCAAAGTTGTTAAATAAAAAGTGTGTGAAATTTTAAATCAGTCATGATTTCTGTAAGACTTCTTCTGTATATAAAGAGTCGTTGAGCCAATAGCCTAAATGTTCATACACAAACAAATATTTGAACAACTGTCTGGTTGTCCTGGATAGCCGATCAGAAAGTTAGCACAATTTTATTGTAGGTATTATCCAAGTAACGGTACAGCATGTACGGAGACAATGAAGTAGTGTCAGTGGGCCACCGAGACTCTTTGCTCATAATATATACAGATGAATAACTGTATTCAATAGGTACTGATTTTCTCTTTGTTGCATGACAGCTAACGAATCCCCTAAATCATTATTGCTAACGAAGATAAGTGTGACTAGACACACGTTTGCGAACAATAAGTGCATGTTAAGTCGCGTACGTGGATATTGAGCCACCTTGATGTTTACCTTAGACTATTATCTTGATTATTGCGCGTTATTCGTGAGTATTCGTGACGTCTACGAGTCTTCGAAACCTTTTTTGCTCTTGAAAACCACAAGCCACTTGTCTTTTGTCTTACATAACATGGCTATAAAAAAGGATTCGATTTAAAGGTGACTCATTCTGGTCGTTATTAGTGCACACCAAGTATCGAATGTTATTAGTTTGTTGATTCATTTTATGAATAATTATTACCATAAATAATTCTACTAACGTAAGTTAACACCTCTTGTTAACACACGTTTTATTTGGATTCACATCATAGTCGGCATTTGTTACAGTATGGCGTTTACACGGCGAGGGTTATTTTAGTTACCAATAAGCTACTCAGTTTCAATATGTATTATTCCTTAAACAATAGTATATGAGAAGCCAATAATATATAATATAGAACTAATCTAATGATGATTGTAATGCTTTGATAGAAACATGCTTGATGCATGCTTTTGATGTGTTGATATGCGGCTAAAATATAATGTCTGGGCCAAAGACGTTGCTAACAAAGTCTGGGCGGATACTTGTATTCTTTAGTTTCTGGAATTATAAAAACTACTTCAGAAACTCGCACCATTTTGGTGTACGGGCAGCAAATATACGGAATATACACGCATGTATTTGCATTGTTGAGTAAATCAGACCTCTCTGCACATATTAATGCACGTTACTTGGGTTCAACCATATGATATTTTTATATTTTTTATGGACAGTAAAAATCGATCGAGAAAAATCTATACACGAAGCTGTAATGTAGACAACACGTATCAAAACATGTTCAAAACGTGTCAGACTATTTAAAATAAAATAATAACGATACATCGTAAACAACTAGTGATGCAAATGGTGTAGGCAATATTTTAGGCGGTAATCAGTCATGTTTTCATACCTAAATGTAAGTATTATTTTTACATAGCCTCAATTTTGTTATTAAATAGAGGTAGATTTGTTATAACCGGAAGCTATCAAAGCATTAGCTTAGGTCCAGGTCGTCATTTTCCTAAAGTCGTCCTCTTCCCAATGCTGTCACTTTCCTATGTTGCTTGCTATCTGTTTAAATTGTAATTTTCCTAAATACATAGTTTGTTTCTTAGATTCGTATTCTTATTTAGTCCTTTCTGTGGGTCTGGGACCAAATAGGACTTATCTATGACTGTATTCAGACCGCAATACGTATTTAAATTATAAATTATAGTTGAGAAAATTTCATTTTAACACTTTGATAATACACTAGCTACAATGTGAATTTCTGTAATTTGGTAATTATAAACCACTCTGACATAATCTTACCAAACTCGTAATGTGTGATGGAAATTAAATTATTATGCATATTAATCGTATGTTTACGACGTGTTTACTCATACGACTATAAAGTGGGTTACATGTATTGTATTAAACTTGAGAAGAATGATTATGCTAAGTGTTCATGTAAATGGTGTACGCGTATGTACAGCTACAATAATGTTACTTGCTAATCCTTGAAAAATTGAAATCGTGGATGTTTAAGAGGGCTATTACGTTTCGCATCTCTCTCGCTCGCACGTCCTAACATTTTCAATTATTATAATAGTCTAGGTAGACCTTTGAAAAATGTAATTCGATATCATTGTAGACAATAGAATTACGGACATTTTAGACATCGTTTTTGATAGAGAAAAAAGGCGAAAACAATTATTGCCATTTTATTCAATTTTATTCAATTCAATTCAATTATGTTATTTCTCCACCGCCACCCCTGACATCTGTGACAAATCTCGAATAGGATCGTAAAACGAACTTGGGATGTAAGACCTGTTAGTTGGTGTTAGTGATAATCCGGTTAGTAGTGATTAGTAATAGTCCTGTTCTCTTTAATAAATCCACTAAAATCATCGAAGTCTTGTAACATTTTTACACATTACCCATCCAGTACTTTAGGGTTAAGGGGTAACTTTTTTCTATTTTACCAATACATATTAAAAAGTCACTTAAAAAAGAGTTCCCTCAATTTAGAGTACCTACCCTAAAATTCAGAGAGGTTGGTGAAATCCAATAATTGGCATAATACAATTATTTTAAGCTTGATGAGTTGTTATAATTTCCGTTGCTAATACAATGTAGATAGAATAGTGCCTTTAATTGTATTTGCAAAGAAGTTCGTGACTGACATGCATATAACTTTTAAATCGGCAACTTTTAGCAGCCCTTAAAAATGTTCATTGAAAGTGGAATACTCCTTGTTTTCTGAGTTTAATTGTCGAGTTGAAGGGCGGAGGGTAAATGAACTGCTTACCGGTCCCCGTGCTGTGGGTGGCTGGCAGAACGCTGGAATATGGGAGCAGATACAACATGAATTTTCAAATGCACGCCAAAAGCGCGTTTCTACAGCAGTGTTGTCCAATATTATTATCAGGCATCTTAAATTAAGCAACCAACTAGGTAATAATATTATGTTAGTTCTTTGTTATTCTGTGTCGTTTATAAAATATGTTCGTATTTTAAATATCGCACAAAGGTAATGTAACGTGTATTTGAATAAATAAAAATCAAAGTCTGACCTTTTTTGCTATGCGAAGGAAATCTTCGAACACATAGATGCCATTGTGCCGAGTCTATTGTAAACATTTACGTCCTTGTAGCGGGTATAGTCGCCGAGAGCGTGAAATACCACTTTGCAAATTATATCTGCCTACTCGTGAACTTATCTGTATAATATCTATAAACAAATTTAGTGAAACATACGAGCTGAATAAAAATATTTGTCTGTTTACAATTTAAATTTAAATAATTATTTAATTCAAATTGTAAATGAATGCTCTTTAAACTACTTCTTTAAATAAAATATAGTAACTGGATAATCACGATGAACTTCACCCTATTTGTGACCCCCAGTCCAACTGGACAGCAATGGGTATCAGGAATGATTATAGCAAAATGAAAGAGTTGTGAGAATTAAGAAGAAAAAAGGTTTCTTAAAATAATAAAACGTGAATACATGGGGATAAGGGGATGGAAAATAAATAAATAAAAAGCTCAGTTAAAGAATGCATTATCTGTTTGCAACTATTCTGTTAGTAATTATCTAAAACTGAGCTTAAACAATATTTTTAAAATATTTATACTTATTTATTTCCGTCAACCCTTTGCTCATATTGAAGACTAAACACAAATGTACAAGTACAAGGTACACTGTACAATGTAGTCTAACAACGTATGCTCTGCCACTGCGTGAATATTCTTATAATAGATGTTAAAGTCTCCGCCAATCACCATTGGAGCAGAGTGGTGGACACTTCAGGCCTCCTCAGAAGTGAGGAGAGACCCCCTGCAGTGGGCTACAATGGGTTGGAGCCAAGGCGTAAAAATGCCTCCTACCAGAAACCAAGAAATACACTTTCACATTTCTAATATTAGTAAGGATTAATGTCATTTCTATTGTGTCTGCAACAAAAGCAGCGCAACGTTTAGTTATTATAAATTGTACTAAATGGTGCTGCATTATAAAAGAAGCATCATGTCAATAATATTGTTTTATACAGAAAGACATGTGTTATCAGTATTGCTAGAAGTTAAGGCTCCCGGTTAAATAGTGTTTTTAGATTAAATTAAAATGTTTTGACACTCTTTGCTCTAGGTGTTTCGGCCGTTAGAAACACGACAACATTTGATTGACTACATCGAAAAAATAGAAAAATAGATCGAATTATATTCGATATTGGGTTATAAATATATACTAAAATAAATGTCCTAGTAACAACTAAGGTGTGACGGCTGCCATAATGTAAATTATAAATAATCCATGACTTCAATTCTATATTATATGATCTACTTTTAAGACGCTCAGACCCGAGCAGAATATGTTGGTGGTAGGACATAAGCTAGTTCTCCGAACATGCATACAGTATAATATGTTACAAATTGTAGGTATGCTGGGGTAGGTAGCGAAATGTCTTCAGCTCACGGAAACCCTCGCCATATAATGTCTTTTTATGGAACTCGTCACGGTTCAAGGCGTAAATAATAGCTAAGCAGCGAAAAGATCTATTTATAATTAGTTCACGTGAGCCTAAGTGATTGCTTATGCTGATCATACACGGTTGGTTATGGTTGATGGTTTTGCTTGTACATGCATGACTTACGAGCATAATCATGCACAATTCTGCTATACACGTTCAACTATCATCAAGCATACCATCATATCTTATTTTACTTTTTACTACTATTATAAAATGCGATAATTAGTTTGTGTCATGGAGATAGGATACATTTAATGCCGAATAAAAGGGAATGAAAACATCTTAAATTTAATCTTGTTGCGGGCAACAGTGAATCAATAATAACAATGCGCAATTTCGTATTAGATTCTTTACTATATTTATTGTAGTTTCAATTACTTTTCATGTTTTAATAGCAAAGTTTTCTGTTAGTTAGTATACTGTTTTTATTTCGTACAGTGTATCAATACTTAAATGCAGATGCGGCGAACTAAAATGTTAGACGGTTTTAAAACCGGTGTTACATCTGTCGTATCCGCATATTTTAAAAGATTATCTGAACAATTTAAATTACATACCTATACAGCTGTATTAACATAGTCCATACACTTTGACATTTGCGTCTACTTTGCATTACAATTTAAGAGCACTCTCAAACAATAATATATTCAAATAGATCGATAGTCGAGTCATAAACCTAAATGTATAATATAAATAGTATATTTGAGAAACGGGGTATGGGTTCTGGGCCATAAGCCACTGCGACCAGAATAGACATTGTAGATTATAAGTATGTATGTTAATAAAAATAAAAATAAATGTGTATTAAACTAAATAAAACAACAACCTCATCAGTATCACACGTATATGAGTTAACGTATGTAGGTACTTATCTGAAAGCATTTGAAATGTCATTACTAGTGGTGTTATTTTTTGTATTATTCTGATTTAAAAAAACGCTATAAAAAGCTTATACAGCCTAGAGTTTTTGCGCGTAGACCGCCGTCGTAAATAAATGATAAACATATTATTAGCAATCTAATATTGTTATACTCATCAGAAGAGTTCTACGTTTGGTTTGAGAAATCAGTAGGTATTGATGTTGTAAACGGAAATGCCAGCCTTTGATATACGATGGAAGGTAATTAGCTATTATACATTTACAATGTCGAGAATTTTATGTGAAGGATACCGGCAAGCAACGTTAATAAGATTCGGTAAGATTAGCTGTAACGGCAATGTCCTACACTGCTTGGCGGATATTAACTGATGGTTATCGTCGTAAATCAACACGTAACACGTTGCCAAGCTAATTCAACCGTGTCGTTGATAACATTTACCGGTCGCTTCTGGTCCTTCCATCGATTGTTTTAATATCCACTGGACCTCGTGACACAGATCAAGTTGGCTGCATTCTAAACAAGCACGCTTACATACTTCATTGTTCTCATTACAACATGATAGGGTCTAATTACTTTAATATGCTTAAGTTCTAACTTACTGACACGCGAAGCATTGAACGGGTCAATTATATCTTGTTAATGACGTAACAATCACTGCTGATGGTACCCAGAATAATTTGATATTTTACTTTCCAACTTAATTGCACGATTGATGTTATTTAATATCTTTATCCGGAGCTTATTTAGCTAATAACTCTCTATGGTTTGAAACAGCGCTCAATCAATCAACGCTCGAGAGAGTTGAGATAAATACGAGTAATTACCTTACAATAAGTCGTAAGAGGATAGAGCTTAACTCCTAAACCTTAAATTGCCTCTTGTATGGACACATTAGGTCGTGGCTTTGCTGTTTATATTGCACATAAGTTCCGAGTAGGTAAGGATAACCTTAGAAAATGATATGATATGGATTCGTTGCGTGTTTGAAACGAAATTCCCTGAGATATTGTATCACGTTTATATTTATATTATTGTGAATTACATGAGATAATTGTCACTATACTTTGAACTACTTAAGTCTTAAAAATACTGTGTAAATCGGTGCTTTTCCAACCATCGTCATTACGGCATAGTTGAGCGTACGATCACAGCCACTTCATATAAATAACGTAACTAAAACAGTCTTAGCGCGGCGCACGCGCATGCACGAGAGATGCGCTTGAGGTGCGGCGGATCCCACTGTCAATTACAGTCAGAACAGCCTTGACATTTGGCGGTGTGGTGTTCGACTTGCGGCCACTAGCCCCATCGGCGGAAACGGTTGTAGCGCACTACGGGCAGATAGGGGTACCGCGCAGGCACTATCACGTTCTCCAGGTTGTAGCCTCGACGCGTTCTCACCAACTGCCTCTCCTCCAAATCTTCTCGCTTTTTCGTAGGTCTAACTATTTTTACCATGTTAGATTCTAATATAACGTTATCTGCGGCGACGGTGTCCTCTGGTCTTAGTTTGGTCACGAGCTTGGCTCTGCTCTTCTGTCTGCTGAGGTAGTCTTGATTGAGTACGTAGTCTAGCAGTTTGGGCACTTGGTAATATCTGGAGGCGTCGATTTCCCTCTCGTACCCGAGGCGGTCGCGGGCCGCGGGCAGAGCGAGCGAGGGCGCTGCGAGGCCTGCGAGCGCGAGCACCAGCGCGAGATACGCGTGCATGATGCGGCGTGTGTTGAGTGTTTGAACCGCGCGCGCCACCTACAGATTTTATATATAAGTATGCGAGCGATCGATACCATTCGTTCCCAATTTGAATAGATATTTTTTGTATCGGATAAACGAGCGCTCTTGAACTTGGTAGGGTATCGGAGATTCAGACGCCGGAGATAGAGCGATAGAGTGTCATCGGGCTTAATCGTATTTGTTCGCAGTACATGTCGCTTTTGACACGTTAAATTGAATGACACGTAAACACGATTAAAATAATTACTAGGATGATTATGAACGTTCATGAACCTTGTTCCACTTATATTAGCCGAGTTAACCCGGTGTTACTTTTAACGTTACAAGGTAACCCTCATACGAACGCGGTTAGCTTACCTACATTATGTCACACCTTGGATCTAATATTCCAACACTCGTAGCTATGAGTCGTTATTCATGCGAGTACCAACATAAATATGCATATCTGTTTTCCATTTGTTTACAGCTCAATATTTATAAACTTCGGAAAGCTCAAAAGGGAAATCGTTGCGTGCTATGTAAACATTTGTATACACGTTGTAGATGTTTATCTGTTAACTGTAAAATGTGATGGTGGTGAAAGCTAGGTAATTAACAGCAATGTTATTCTGATCCATAATCATCATCCTCGCTTTTCTTATCGAATTTTTCGGGGTCAGGAAACAAAGCAAATGGCATCCGATTTAATGTTTGATAGACATTTGGTTTCAATTATACTAGATTAAGTCTTAAGATAAAAAGCTTATTTAGTCACTCTACAAGAAACGTGTATAGTTCCGAGGGGAATAGCGCCGTGTATATGGGAGAGAGCTTAGGGCACCAAGCCGCTTTAAAGCGCCACTGACAATTTAAGTTTATTGTCCTACAAACTTTCCATTCAAGTGTCATGACTTTTGATGAAACTCAAAAAAAAATTTGGGTTGGCGAAGTGATATTTATTATCCCGGAAATAAACACGATTCCTGTGGGATATGTAAGCGAATTGTACGCAGACGAAGCCGCGGGAAAATCCTCGTATCCTATAACTGTAGAAAACCATAAGTAGGTCATTAAAAAATTAGGGACTTTTGTACACACTAAAAAAATAATCATAACGTAAAATGAAATGTGAATACTGACTACGGCGATATCATGCAATTTAGTCATTATTAATTATAACACATCGTTGATTCATAAAACTATTTGTCAGATTAAGAAAATACATTTTAACATATAAGTGTATAAAAAAATCGTTGATTATATTATTTGTAAATGCCAAAAATAATATCAAATGACAGTGCAATAAAACAAGGTTTATTATGTTGGAAATAAATCTTCATTGAATCAAATAAGCAATATTAAATAATTTAAAAAATCATTAACCTTACGTTAGTATATTATGTAACGACAGACAAAATAACATACAGTTTTCAAAGCCAATCTCAGAGTAGACCATATGTAGGAGGTATTAGTAGGTATACTGGCAAGTTGTAAGTTGCAACCACATCCTACTGAAATGTAAAGCCACAAAACAGGTAGCAGTGCTAACTCTTTAGCAGAACCTTACACAAGAATCTTACACAGGTTTTACCACATCATATTTTGTTATTTACATAATTACTTAATAACATTATAAATCTTTTTGAACTAGCACAGTAAGAGAATCTGCACGAATTTCGACTTAGTTTTTTTAAATGTATATACAAGTGATTTATTATTTTCAAATCAAAAATAAATATATATATATTGTTGTTGTTGTCGTCTTCACCGTATCCGGCGACAGCGACTCAAACTCCAGCTAGTTCTTAGTTTTTTGTGTGCGCTCTTAGATGACTGCCAGGCTGACCACTGGCATTATATGTATAGGTATAGCATGGCTTCGGGTGGTTCTTACGGATGGTGCGCTTCTCGTCTAGGGCTACGAGGCGAGCTTCTTCTAATTCTTTGACTGCGGTCTTGATTTTCAGGCGCCACTCTGGTCGCCTTGGTGCGAATTCCTCCTAACGATCAGTTAAAATACCACAAGCTTTTAAATTACGTTTTAAAACGTCTTGTTGCCCACCCTCTTGCCGAGTCCCTTAGGCAAGCTCGGAGTACAATACGACTTCTGGCAGTCTGCTGCCGTCCATTCGTTGTATACAATGATTATTAAGTAAAACAAATTAAGCCAACTTGTATTTAAACAAAAAAAATAGTTTTTCTAACAATATAACAGCTGTTTTGCTAAACTGCTGTTCACATATCCAAAAAAAATTATGCGCAGTTATTAAAACTACAACTAACGTAAATGTGTGAAATTCGTTTATTCCGCATACATTTTCATATATAAATAGAGAAGATTTCTGTTCGTCATTTTATTATGTATTCGACCGAACACAAAAATGACCTTGTACTTAGTAATCAAAAATAAGTTGTAAGTAAAGTTAAATCTGAATGTTGTTTGCCTCTGTTATATAATTTAAATGGATATTGTTTTATCATTGTCATAGTCCATGACTTACTTTACTCATTACAAAAGAGGAGTTAATGACCCCAGCATTAATTAATCTGTGCCATAACACGTTATTAACGAGGTTTATAAACAACCGTGTAACCTACAACATATATGAAAAAGCGATAACATGAGGCAATACATTTATAAAACAAAAGGTTTCTTCGACTAGTAGCAACAGCAACTACACTTTTCCTAATGCCAGCTCTATAATTACGAAAAAGTCTTTCCGGTAGGTTTTTTGCCGTATTTTCTGTAAAAGTTTTGCTTTCATTACAGCTCAGTTAATTAAATCACACTTTTTAATTACTGGCAAGCACGTTCCCTGTATTTGAATCCAGACTTCCGGGTGGGTCGCTAAAACAAAACACTACTATCACTACTTAGTAATTAAAGCCTTGGCTTTTTGTTCTTCAGCGCAGATTTATACAATTTTGTAATCATTAATTTGTGAACGTTTTAACGACTACTTTAATCATAGCATTAACTATCCATCACTTAGTTGAAGGCTCAGCTTTAATTTGTGAACAGTGCATGACTACCTTAAATTGCGCATTTACAGACATAGAACACGATTTCTTCAAGGATAACATTTAAACTGCAACGATACTACGAATGAGTATTACGTTTTAGCGTCTAAAATAAACTTTTAAGGGACTTATCTATAATATGGCGGTAAATTATGAGTGGTCGCGACCGAATTCGGTATAATAAAATCCGTAGACGAACAAAAGTTACCGACATAGCTCGCAGAGTTGCAAGCTGAAGTGGCAATGGGAAGGCCACGTCGTTCGAAGGACTGGTAACCGATGGAGAAGACATGTCCTCAAATGGAGACCACGGCTCGGAAAAAGGAGGACAGGCCGCCCTGCGACTAGGTGGACTGACGACCTGAAGAAAATAGCGGGAAACCGCTATTCAGTGGGCACAGGACCGGTCAGAGTGGTGTTGATTAGGGAAGGCCTGTGTCCAGCAGTGGACCTCTAAAGGCTGATGGATGGATGGATGGGAAATTCTGAGTTTTTAAAAGGCCTATAACATTTCGCATCTCTCGCTCCCATATTGTAACATTTTCAATGATTGTAAAAGTCTATGTACACTTTTGAAAAATGTGATACATTATTATTGTTGACAATATGCTTACTTAATTTTTAACAGGGAACAAATAATTTTATTATTTTATTTTATGAATTAACAAATCCACAGCTCTTAAATTAAAATACAATATTTTCTGGCTTAAACTACTTACAGCCAATTACGAATTTACATTTTATAAGTGTTACTAATAATATCGCTAAGCTATCACGCTTATTACTTAGCAATGCGTGCGTGTGTGGATATGTGTGTGCGTGCGTTTGTATATGGCTGTGCGCGCCTGTGTATGTGTGGGTGTATATGTGTGAGTTTAAATGTGGTTAAATAAATAAAGTATAAGAGAATATATAAAAAATTATAAGAGAATAAATAATAAATTATAAGAGAATAAATAAATAAATTAGAGATTATAACTAAACTGTATCATGTATTACTGATAAGTTAATTAATATTACTTTTTTCACTGAGTTCCTAACCTCCTGTTCGAAAGACATCTTGCTGGAGTGGAAGATGTCAATTTTGTTATATTTTTATTGTACATTAACTGTAACCGACTGACGTCTGAGTTTCGCGCATATTTTGTACTTTTGTGAGACGTATGAGAGTACTTTTTTGATAACGAATTGTTTTGGCCAATTTTCTATAACAAAAACTACGAACCTATATAAAAATTACAATAGGTCTAAATGCAGTCAGCAATGACACATTTTTCAAAAGTATACCTAAGATTTTACAATAATTGGAAATGTTAGATTACGCGAGCGAGACAGATGCGAAAAGTCCTCTTAAGCACTAGGCAGAGCGTTTACCTTTGCGGGCTGACTTCATCCTAGAGATGCCGATAGTAAAATATTCATTTCGTAAACAACACTATTTTGCACTAGTTTGTACTTCTCAATATTATCATATTGCTGTGATCGACTTAACATTAATTATATATAGACAAGAATTACTACAGTTAAATACATTAAATCTGGCGTTCTACAGGATTTTTATTTTAAAGTCTTACTAGAGTATTATTCAGATAACGTATGGCTTACCTTAACGTAAGTTAAGTTTACATAATACGGATCTGAAAAACAAGGTCGTCTTCGAAATGTAGATAGAAGACCAGCATACAGGAAGCTATAATAGTCAAGCCGTCAACGATGACCTTCCAAAATTAATCTTCTTGATGTTTTATTTTTTTTATGTGATTGTTAAGTGGCTTTATCAAATAAACTTAACTTTTATATAATTAATTTTTAAGTAAGATATGGATTCACTGGACACATCCGTTGGACTGTGCCAACGAATTTTAAGATAAGTAAAAGTAACTGACTACATACACACACAGTTGTGCCTCTTTGTATAACTTCTATAATGAGAATAAGCCTATGAGAATGCGATAACACACATTTATAAAGCTTACCTCATTTTAACTGATCCTTATCTCCATCACAGTATTTTTCAGTCTTTACTATACATGCTA
Organism: Dalla quadristriga; assembly: GCA_018245335.1. NCBI lineage: Eukaryota > Metazoa > Arthropoda > Insecta > Lepidoptera > Hesperiidae > Dalla > Dalla quadristriga. The sequence continues at coordinate 23,352 of DWLO01000121.1, forward strand.
TTATGCACACGAGTAGAACTTACTGTACTTAGGTAGGTATAAGCAATGCATTAATATAAGATTTTTTTTATTACATTGCTAAGAGAGTCGATACTGCAAAAAGTTGAATATTGTAGTAAAGTCGCTTTGGTATAATTCAAAACAAATAATTCTTTTTGTGAAACTAACGTGTTGTGCCAAAACAACCGGAGATGATTCGCTCTACTTCGCTGTTTCCCATTTATTGTATTAGTAAATATAATATTTTGTTTTGAAAATTATGTCTTAGTGAAACCAGATAGATAGCTTTTGCAATAAATACAAATAATTTACAATATTATAGCGTAGGTTTCACCGTGACCATTTATTTTACTATACCTATAGAACCTTTACCTACAAAATACTTAATTAAATAATACAAAATACGTAAATAAGTATCCAATCGATACAATAATCAATGTGAAAAACGTCATCTTGTGTTTTAATAACTAAGCATCTACAACTAGGTATGTGAGTGTCAACACAGTTTGTGATTGGATTAAAAAGCTGCTAGAAAGGAGCTTATGAAAGCGGTTATTCAAGTTAATTCTTTATTTTATGGTTTACAATTTTCTTCCATCTCACACTTTCGATATTCAAACTCTACATTAAATTTATCTATGCCGGTTTGAACTCACCAATTAACATTCACATTGCGTATATTATAAACTAGTAGAAATACTGTTAAATGGCTCCGAACCTTAGCTTGTCGGATGCAAGCCTATCGAATAATCACCTTCATCATCATAGCTTCATCAAGCCAATGAACGAATGATTTTGTCTTTAAGACAAAAAATAATGCAGTTTTCATTCACCATAGCCGTAGAAATGTCGCCATTTGTCCTATTTGATTAATAGAGTCTCGGGATCCTAATGAAGCCGAGAGTATCGCCGATAGCGATACTCTAGGTATCGCTATAGGCTTCAGTTACATATTAACCAGCAGGTCTTACGGAGGGCACGCAGTACAAGAAGTTGTTGAAGGCTAAAATTCTAAAATAAAGAGAGTCGATTTGTATTTTCAAATTTGTCTGAAATTTTAATTTAATTTGAATAATTTTTGATCGTCGTATTAAATAAGTATCAAGACAGACCGAGATACGGATGACATTGCAACGACAATAGAGTATACTTTAGTTATTTAACCTTAAGGTTGTTGTCGAAATAGGACGAATTTAAAGGATAAAATTAAAGGCTTGTTCGGTTGCCGTCATTGCTGTTGATCTCGGTCCTGTAAAAAATATCGTGAGATTTTGTAACGATCGACCAACGTATAAAATAACTGAGTCTTTGATTCGATTTGTTGCATATGAAAAAGTGGCCTAAGCCGGTATTGTTGTATTATACGAGATTAATTATATATAAAATATGTAGATAATATTAGGCTCCACTATGGTTTCGAGCACCGTAACGATGCCATTGTTCATAACATTCATGCAGTGGATGCTTACCATGCATACTGACTACTTACTGTACGACACTTTACCAAGGACTTATATTATTCGGACGAACGGAGAGGCGTCACTGCTTCCGTGTTTTTATTTCGTTCCGCATTAATCGGCGCATCATTGTTCGAATATTAATATATTATTAGACGAATCAATTAATAATTCATTGTACGTCAAATCCGAACGCTGGTCTGTCTATTTTCGAAATATGAAGCTCGACACCGGTCGGTTTATAGCGGAGTGTTCTGATGTGTATTATTTATTGATAATTTGGTACATAATTTTTGATAGGTTGGTTTTGGTTGGCAGGCCACAAAGATTATTCTCGTGTGTTTCTTCAAGTGGGTAGGTACCTTAGCGTGATTGGCGTCCTCGTATGTATCACATTAAGTCAGGTCATTGCTTCCTCATCGCCGGCTCATCTCATCGCGATGTGACGATGCTCCTGGTGCGTTTGCGCAACATCGCTGTATGCATTATTCATAGCCCTCACAATCTAGCCTCCGTTATTATCCTTTGTTCGCCGTAATTTCATCTCATATCGCTATCTTAAAGCGTCATCGGATTCAAGCGTGATAATGACTAGTCATAAAAATTTGAAAAAATTGAGAATTTAGAAACAAATCGTGTGTAAGTACCTATAATCAAATTATCATAAAACGCATCGTTCTATGGTCAATGGTCTTGAATTCATAATAAACAAAACACGTTAGTTCACCTCATTTAAATTCGAAGGACATCGGTGCAAGCTCCCCTACAGACCGCGTGATCTATTTCGAATAGTGATAAATTTTAATACTGATTTACCATATACTCGTACATTAAAAAAATTACGCAGATCTTAGAAGAAGAGCAATGTCTTTGTTTAGTTAACATTAAGATTTGCTTCTTACTTTTTTACTAATTTTGCCGGACAACATTCGCTGTTTCTCTCATTGCCCTATGGTTACCTAGGAGATAACGCTTTTGGCGTTAAGTCCGCCCATGTAGCTTTACTTTTATGTATTGGACATAAAGAAAAAAATAAATATAAACGGAAATAAATAAGTAATAATAGCACTGTCTTGAGATAAAACCCTTTCCCTCAGAAAGTGATGTCTTGTCTTATCCTTTAATTATCTTATAACCTATTCTCGTTCATGTCAAGGACAGCAACAACCTCTTGTTGTTGTTATACTTGTTATTCTAAAGTTCGGTTAAAATTTCTCGTTCGGTTACCACCATTTGACAGCAAGAATAAAATTTTTAGATTGTTTATCGTTGTTTTAGATGCCGTGGGATTCGTCCGAAGAGCAGATGGGTTCGCCCCGGGAGATGCGTATCCACGTGCAAAGAGTGATTGCTATTCCTGCGTCACACAACATGCCGCCCCCTCAAGAGGACATGGGACCTTTCGCCCCTCCACCACCTCCCCCTCAGAATAACGAACAGAATGGGGTATGTTTTTAATAAAAAGATTAAAAATAGTAGAGATCCATGCCTAACGATTTTTGTATTTCTTCGAGGGCTAATTTGAAATACCACATTTGTTACGCGGGAAATTTAATATCTCCAAACAATAAAATGTTTTATAACAATTCATAACTTTAAGTTTGGTTTGTAGCGTACTTCGACATTTGATATAAGAATGGTCGTTTAAATAAGGAATAACAAGTGAAGGTGGAAAATAAGGAGCGTAAATGCGCATAGCTCAT
>DWLO01000122.1:0-26486 GCA_018245335.1 Dalla quadristriga
TTTATTAACACGTTTGCCAGCTCGCATCGTCCTAAATACCAAATAAAATACTTTCCGAATATTACGCGTACATGAGGCTGTCTACATACCAAAGCCTTCAGCCCCACTGCACAGCCCGGCGGCGGGCCACCAGCTTTAGCTCGATATACTATTTTTAAAATAAAATCGACCCTTTATCCACGCTCTGGATCGGCGGCGGCTTCAGTGTTGTCATATATGTGTAGTCCATACTATCCATAATACTGACTTTATACTCGGAGCCTAGATATTTTGATAATACTCCCAGGCTAGCAAGCATATGGATGAATAATTTTACTTGTCTGCGCTTGTTACGCAAATCTCCACCTGGGGGCAGACATAATTGATTCGTGACATAGTTAAGGGTTAACAGGTAATTGGTCAGTGGTTTTTACATTAGTGACGTATTGCAAACGTGCAAGATAGATAACAATCTATCAATGTCGTCGTGTGTCATTTCTCACATGTATGTCCATCCATCAGCCGTTTCCACTCCTCCTGTCCAATTCCACTCCTGGACATAGGCCTCCCCCAATCGGCGCCACTCCGCCCGGTCGTCTATGTAATTACCTCATAGTGAAATAAAAGTTTTGATTTGAGTACTGCCACTTAAAGAATTTGATAAAATACACTACTTACTACTTGTTACTGCACGGAAAACTGCCTTATTAATATCACACGACAGCTAAGAAGCGAGTTTCGTAGGTAAGTAAAACGTCCGAGCGAGAATAAGTCTTATGTGGAACGTATCGCGAAAGATAGCTTATCCCAGCTAAATGTTTGTTTGAATTTTTCAACTTTACTTTCACGTTCAGATTGTATTACTGACAAAGACGAATGGCTTGGAATTACATTAAAGTGCTTAGCCACTTTTTTGGAGCAGAATCCTATACATTTTTATTCCAAATAATCATCGCAGCCTACATAACAAACTATACATAAAATTGAACCTTGAATAATGAGTAGATTCCGTATTATAAATCACATGTTTATTTTGTTTCCTCCGTATGACAAAACTACTTTCCGGACTTTTGGATCCCTGTATCGTCACCCTGTCTTTTGCGATGGGATAGTCACAGAATGCTTCGATTAAGCTTCCCATTCATTATGCGAGTGTGTTCGCTCTCAGTAATCTTCACGGTTCTGTTATTGTTCGCACATTGCCAGATGCAAAGTATTTACTGCCGGCAGTCCGATATCTGCAGAACATTCTTAGGACCCCTGTCCCTGAGCTCTATCGTATCCATGACTAGTGAAGCCACCAATGACTGCCATGGAATCCATTAAATAGCTAAACAATGCTGCTGCACATCTCCTGGAAGACACCCATTGGGAGCAATGCCTGCTATATTCAGTAGGAGAGCGGTTATTCCGGCTTAGCTAGCAATAATAATATATGATTTGACAAGCATTATTGTATAAATGTACACGATGATAGCCTGGTGACATCTTTGGTCCCCTATTCGGGGTTCAGGCACGGTACCTATGAATTTGATAAGTTGTGTGCGCTTTAAGTGATTTAATATCATCTGCCTTCGGAGATGGAAAACATCTTGAGGAAACCTGCATGCCTGAGAGATCTCCATAACGTACAGGCGTGTGAGGTCTGGTAATCCGCACATGGCCTTACTCTTCTCACTTTGGCAGGAGACCCGTGCTCGGAAGTGACTCGTTGATGGGTTATGATGATTGTATAGATTAACCACGCACCTTTGTTAAATATTGTCGTAACTTTAATAAAGAGCGGTTACAAAAGATTTAATGATATTTGTATAATTATGATTTTGATTGAGACTTCAGTCGAGATACAAAATATATTTATAAACAATTGTTTTTTTAATTTTTAGTTTAAACCATACCTTTTTTTTGTTTCAGGTAAGAAAACACTCACCAAGAAATTGTTTGGCGGTTTATGTAATCCTTAATACAATATTTTTTTTATTTCACCAGTATGGAATAGACTTAGAATTCTTTGCCATCTTACTCTGTCCAATTTATTTCTTGCCATCGAAATGGATTTTGAAATTGTTACTTTCGATTTATTGAGAAGTGAGAGAAGCAATTATAATATCAAAGAGTGTGATTTTATTCCATGCAATTAAATGGGAAGTGTTCGAAGGGTTTTCATGCTTCGTGAGCCATTCGGAAGAATCAGCTCATTCCTTTCGTTGGTTTTTCTCGTTTCCGAGGCTTCCATCTGAGTAATGGAATCATCAATTTTCCACGTAACATTGCGGACACCGTTATTTTAGTAAGTGAAATTTCCTTTTGTTAGATATGATATCGTTACGCGTATTTTTACCCGTGGTGGGGGAAAAAAAGCAGAGGCGCGTTACGGAAGCGGTGGTTACGGAAGTGATGTCTAAACGGTTTTTTATTTCGAGCGACCATGGAGTGCAACAATGGCAGAGGATTGCTTGTCTTCCTATTGCGTACATTTTAGTCAATTTAGTAGATACTATTTAATGTGAACATTAATTATTTTTTTATTTTGTTCAGTATTTACTTACCCCTGATTTACAATATTACATTACACGCACCCGTTTCGGAAGTAAAACTTCTTTCTAAGAGGTATGCGGCTATACTCACGTTAATTATCGTGATTGCCTTACTAGTTTCGGTCCACTAAGTGGGCCATCCTCAGGAGCTACCGAGTGGCGCCAACGCCCGTCGTGCACTAACGTGAATAGAAACACCCACAAACCCTTTAGCATTAAAAGTTCTTTATCCGCTGTAGGGTATTGGTATGGAGCGTTACGGAAAGAAGATTTGGTTACAGAACTAAATGTTTTTTTGGTCATCCGATCAAGCGGTCGATTTCATAGCTCCCTCGCACGTGTCATATTGGAAATATCGCTACACTACAACCTAGCCCTTAATATACTTCCAGGAACCCTATTTGGGTTATTTTTTATTTTTATAAATTTGCTTTACATTTGTGTTAAAATTTGGGAGGTTTCGAGACTCATAACTTTGAAATAAAATCAAACAAGCGAATATAACGACGAGAAAAACTGATAACATTCGTTAGTTTAAGGTTACGTAGATAGATACGTAAAAAACGCACACTTAAGCAGGTGGTTGCGATTGTTATCTTTACATACCAGTCGTTAAACTTTGTCGAAAGTCGTTGATCAGGTTGGCCCCTAATTCCTCCACCACTCCGTACTCCAGCAGTGTTGTGAAAATATACCCGTAGACCGCTAATGAATGTAAGGGTTCATAAGATTGAGATTAAACGATGATTTTAATAACTAACATCAAATTGGACATTAACATAGGTTATCCAATGATTAGATCTGGGAACAATAGAGTTCCATTAAACAATGGAGTGACAACTCGCAATCAGATGGCTAAGCACCGTAGCTAATTGAATTGGCTCTCGATGCATCACCACATTGCTGTAGCATTTGTAATCTGTGGTGCTACTGGTTATATTCACTAGCTGTCCCCGCATATATTCGTCAGCGGAAAACAAATTTGTTTGTCACAATTTAAGTGCAAAACAATTTATCAGGGTTTTCAGCATTTTGTATAAATTATCTAGGATATAAAGTATGCTATGTTGATCCAGAATATGATGTCTATCTCCAGATGGACAGATGTGTGCCTTATTTCATCAAAATCTGTACAGCTGACTAACATAGTCTCAAGCTTTTACAGTTTATAATATAACTAAAATCGACAAATCGACTCACACAATCCACTTCCATAAACAATTGAGTGCGATTGGTAAGACAAGCAAGCATTACTAAGCAGACATTGCAGCGCTCTAAAGGGTGCGAGACGAAGTCGATTTCGATCGTTGTCATGAGATACCTAGCGGTCATGAGTTAGAACAGGAGCAGTTTGTATTGTTTTGTTTTTTTGCATGCATTACTTACTTCTAACCTGTGGCAGGTACAACCAGTAAGTGATTTCAGATTTCAGGGTTTTACGGCGTTGTATTCTTTATTATTCTCCCTTGTTGAACCAGTTTAGCTTAAGTAAAGGCTGCTGACTATATTATCGGTATAAATCTAGCATACGTTGGTAACTAGACTAGGTATGAACAATTCGCATGATGCTTTCATACTAAATGTACTATTAATAAATAACTCTTAAAATAAATAATTCTTACACCTCTTCGTTTTACAATCAGAAATCTTTATACTTAACGCCAGAAAGTTTCGCATAATAATATGTAAGATATTGTCTAGTCAAGACTTCAAAAGGTCAAAATTCATCATTTACTCCAGTATATTATAACACCATTAATGTGAAAATTATGAGGCTAGATGTTCGTAAATTTTTGAGGATGTTTGTTACACAATCACGCAAATAACGACTTTACGAGGGCGGAGCTACGGGCAAAGTGTAGTACTTTATTTGTAAATAAGTTCAGACCACTAGGCCAGTACTGTTTGGCAGCCAGGCAGCTCGGCGACATACAAGCCGCAGGAAACGGCCGATTTAAATCCGTCCAACAACGTGACAGTAAATCAACCCATCCACGTCCAGCCACAACGGGCTTCAAACCCTGCGAACCCCACACACTAATTAACAAACGCCAATTAGCTACATTTTCTTCTGATCGTAGTGTGCCTTTATAAAACGCAACCCTCGCAAAATTTGTGGAAATCTGTGTTTTAGTGAGTTTTCCGTAATGTTCTCAAATGTCTGTCAATTTGCATCGGACCAGTGTTTAGGACGCGGCCTTTTTAATACATAGAATATTCTCGGAATGTATACCACTGTGGCACGGTAACTAAGTAACTGAACTAATCTGTGTTATTAGTGGAAATATTAGTAACTCGAAGTTGGCCATAGAGTATCTACAGGACTCAGGTGGTCACCTCCCGTATCTAAGAGTATCCCGTATAATTAAATGACCAACGAACACACCTATCAGACTGAAATATAAATTGCTTGGTAAAATAATGGCTTCAGGACAGAAATGGATGTAGCGACCGCCCCGGGTGAAGTTCTTAGTAAATATGGTATATACTTTTAGATGTAGGGTACAATCCTAACCATTCGGACCGTACTTCATTTAAAACCGGACATTGAATGTCGAACTGAGACCTCAATGTGGATGTTTACCAAAGTTCCATCAAATGGCCTATACTAGTATTATATAGGTACTAAAAATGCTCAGGCAATAAATAGGTACCTAAGTTCTGAATGGAATCTTACTAACATATCCAGGCGACTGTTTGTGGTGTGCATGGGGACGGGTGATGTGAGAGTAGCCGGATTGAGGGTGTGATTGTTGGATTTTGCTATTCAATCACGGCAGCCCGTGGCTATATCAGCCCGGCGTCTTCCCGGAGTCACACGTAGTGATGGTAAAAAGGGTAGAACGGTCAGAGGTGGCTAAATCTAAGATATAGATGTTAATTTTAATATACAAAAAATCTCGTAGCCTTACTTTCCGACAAGATATGAACTTGAAGCTGAGAACAGCTATCCTACGTTTCCAGTACAATACGATTCGATATTGCAGTTTTATATGAACTCTTGAGAAGCGAGAGCTCTTAACCTCTTATGTTACTTCAGAGCCGCTTCCTCGGTTATCGGACTCAATAGGCCGCACTTCACTTATTGCAAGTTAAGCTTGAAAACTGTCGGTACTCATATAGCTCTAAACCTACCTCTAAATATAGTTGTGACTTAGTTTACTCTCGATTCGAGTAATTTGAATACTGTAAAACTAATTCGGTAATGTTCAATAACTTAATAATACTGTAAGTATATTTTGCTATTTGTAAATGTATTCACGTATTATGTGATCAAGGAGTTTGAATAGTACGTATATCTTGGCATCTTGCTCATCCTAGAATTTGGTTGCAGTGTTGCTAAGTAGGTTCAAAGAATTTAAATTAGGGTAAGTTAGGCATTAAAGTAACGAAGGTATAACGTAGCGTTTTTATACGGTAAGCCAAATTATTGTATAGCTGTACAACAGTAGGTATCGTTAGTGAGTAAGTAATAGTAACGCCTTAATAGAACAAAACTGTTATATTAAATAAACTTACCAGCACCTCGCATTCCAAAGCGGCTGTTCCACATTGTCATCCCCAGTTCTGTGCAGATTTAAATTGTTGTATCCACAAAATAATATAGATTTCCTAGATAACTATAATACTAAATAGGTATACCTATCACTTAATAAGCTAGTTAAGTTAAATTTGTATGTATAATTCTATGCACCACCAGTCCGAACTGCGTACGAGCCGACTAAGGGAATATAACTGCCATCACCAACCCGCCTGCGCAGCGTAGTGATTATCTGCAAATCCTCCTATATTTGAGTGAGGCCTTTAATTCAGCAGCAGACTGTTACAGGCTGATGATAATGATTGTAGTATATTCTAGTAGCACTGTAGTATTCGTCGACTCTCTCTAACTAATTAGCCATTATTCATACAAAAAACAAATATTTTTTTACGAGATATATATAACACTGACGGCATCCATATTGATTTTTTCCACAATTAATATACCCTACATTTGTTGCATACAGACAAACCTAACAGCACCTCATTTGTTAAAATCCATCCAGCCGTTTAGGCTACACAGCATGACAAAGAAATAGGTACGAGTATGCGTGGGTACATACATACACAAAAACACTCGAATAACATAACCCTCCTATCGTAATCGGGTAAAAAGACAGATAAATAGCTATTAATAAGGTAAGAGGTATTCGTTAAAGGGAGATAGTTACTCAGGGAAGTATTCAAAGGTATGCATTTGAGCTTTCGGATCCAGCGGCTTTTAGAGCTCCGAGTATAATAATTAACTGTGGCTTTGAGCCCGCGATAGCTTAACTCATCAAGCTACAACCAACACAGTGCTTGTCACATTGCGTTATGCTGGCTTACCGCTTACTTTAGCATGGAATTAGCTGTTATGGTTCTAGCTCACTCTGAGATTAATCTGTGGATTTAGAGGCCTATCACATTTCGCATATTTCTCGCTCGCACATTCTAACATTTTCAGCGATTGTAAAAGTCTAGGTAGACTTTTCAAAAATGTGGTTTATATACAAATATATTCAACATAATTGGACTTGGACATGTGATTTTCCATCCTGTATATCATACGGCTTTCATTGGCCTACAAAACTCAAGGTAGGTACTGTAATAATATCAGCAGAGCTAGTAATAGGTAGCCTAATGCTCATTTTGAAGATTGTCTGGTCGACGTTGTCTGCAGTTACTTTTGATGGCATTATTATTTCTTATAAGGGTAACTGTGGTGTTATAGTGGATGTTTGTAAATGAGTTTTAGTCTTAACTCATACTCAAAATACCTGTGCTGTACGATGCAGACTAGAGACACCAATTCATCTATAAGGGTCAACGTGAGACAAGCTACGACATGTGCTACAGTCATATTTGATGTGCATTTTAAGTGGTAATCAGTCCCCAAAGGTTGACAGTAGGTAACAGGATGATGAGACCACTAAGTCTGCCTGCCTCATTCGTCCATTCTTTCGCCTTTATAGGCTCAGGTTAGTATGATCAGCTACTGTGATTACAGTGAGTTTCGTCTTTGTTCTCGCAAAAATAATATTTCCTTTAGCAAAAATAAAAGTCACGCTAAAAGGGGTGGTTTGATTAGCTTTCAGTTGGCCTCAACGAAATCCCTTAGAAAAACAGGACTGGGGCCATGATTAATGCGTAAAAATTTAATCACTCGACTACGAGCTGCTCTGGATATTTACACATTCATAAGCAGTATGGCTACCTCATTTTCAGGCATGTAAGTTTCCTTACGATGTTTTCTTCTTTAAAAGAGTATAATTTAACTAACTAAAATGCAAGAAATTCAGAGGGTGCGTAGAATCTGAACGCCGTGCTAGGAACCCGGAACCTACTTTACTACTTACTAGTAGGAAGCGCCAAGCTGCCACCACTACGGCTCCGAGATCAAGCGCCGTCTCAACTCTTGCAATGTACCCTCAGAGAAATGGGAACACCTTGCCAATAAAAGAAAGGAATGGCGCCGTACCATTCAAAAATGGCATTACCGCTTAGGCCTGAATAAAAAACTGGAGGAGATGCAATATTAATTAAAATTAAATGTGTAAAGTTCCGAGAGACAAAGGGTACAAAAATGTAATGATCTTGAGTTCTATAAAATATATTAAGCTGGTTCTCTAAGCCTTTTCACTTGCTAAGTTCGTTAAGTAGGTATTATCGAAGTGCAAACAGAATTGAACCTAAGCTTTATTGTCAGCTAGAGGTATTTTCTTCCGTAGCTGCACGAAGCTGAAATTTTCATTAATTGTCATGTTCAGTAAATCTTTACTTTCTTGTCAATTTATAAATGTGAAAGTGTATTTGTTAGTTTTTCTGCGACCTTCTCAGTTCAACAAACGAAATTACCGCGACCCCGGCTCCGGTGGATGGATAGATGGTTGGAAAATGAAACCAACACTTACATTACCCGCGATATTTCAACACTTTTGTGAAAGTGAAGATCCATTTATCCCCATCCATCCATCAGCTTTTAGAGTCCACTGCTGGACATAGGCCTCCCGTAAGGGACGACAATTCGAACTGTCCTGCCGCCAGCAACCGCTGAGTTCAGAGAGCAATCAAGCGGTTGCCCCTTGATGGGATGGACACATAAATCTACCTATTTACATAAAAACCAACCACTTGTCGCTATCATGCCTGACTTATGCCAGTGGAACCTTAATATTTAACAGATGCACAAAATACAAGACACAAATTATTCAGATAGCCACTGAGAGAAGTATTCTTGGGATACGCAGAATACGTAAACTAAAAACACCAGTGACAGAAAAAAGGCCAAGGCAATAGATTCTATTCATAACTTTTTGAATTTGAAGTGGAAATGGGCTCGTTGCAATGTTAACAGGAGGACAAAATTCATAAATAACTGGCAGGGCCCAACAGGGAAAAAAAGAGTAAATCCTCTCAAAGTTGGGTGAATGCATTTAAACGAGGTAGAGACAGAGATTGGCCAAATAAAGCACAGAACTGAGTGGCATAGACGGCCTTGGGGGAGGTCTTACTCAAAAATTTAGATCCTTAAAACTAATTAAGGGAACATAATTACATCCAGTGAAAAAAACTCTGTTTTTCCCTATCTATACACTGTGTCCAAATCGTGCTGACAGTCCCTTCATTATTTAAATTTTACGAAGAGGCTTATAATAATTCCTCGAGAACTTAGGACTTACCTAGGACCTGAAGACAATAGTTCATGCACCAACGCTCGTGCGTGTTTTGTATAGCCGGAACATGGTCGAGATGGACAAACAATCGCCGCCACGTTGTTGCAAACTCGGTCCCAGACAATCTTGTCGCTGGGTGACTGTGTTGGTGGACAAGCGCTGTTACTGTTAGTTATATTAGTTAGTCATCATCAACACAACTCTTCCATGGTCCTAACGGATGCGAATTTTACAGCACTAAAAAAACATGACTGTTATAAGTACAAATAGTATTCAAATAGTAAGTAATCGTTAGTAGTAGTCTTATTCAAAGCCAGTCATACATGCACTGTTACTCTATATGACTGAGATGGTGGCCTCTTGTTTATGTGTAATCGGCAACCACACTTTTCCGTCCAAAACAAAAAGTTCTTATAAAACACTGTTACGCGACGGAAATGGACGTGATGGCAGCACAGCTCAGGGTTCAATATTTATCTTTAAATAGTAGTGCCCAGTACAAAGTGGATTTTTAGATTTCATTGGCCGTCTGCCTCTACTGGCTCTGCGCCTCGGGGTAAAATAACCTGGACGACATTTCTGTATACTCATACTTCCCCTTCCTTATAGATGTAGGCAAGTCTAACCTGGCTGTTTTAGAAAACTGAACTATTACGTATATTTATTTTTCGTTTTTGCATTTGGGTTTTTTTGGTTTTTTTTCAATGATTTCTTTGCCGTTATCCGTTTTATTATTACGTTTTATAACGATGTAAACAGTGATTTAAAAATATAAAAAAATACATGCATGTAGCCCGTTTTGTTCCGGGCTGAAAGGTGTGCATGCTAGTTATACTTATACATGAGGTGACGACCTCAGTCCATAGGGATAGCAACGCATCTGTCACCAGCTCCGAATGACAAATACTAACAATTACTTACTGGGATTATAAAACGTGTCCTTACTATAATAATATTATAAATGTAAAAGTGTGTTTGTTGGTTTCTCCTTCTCTCATGCTGCAACAGAGCCACGGATTTGGATCTAGTTTAATATTAACAATAATGTAAGTACGTCAAATAGTGCAGGAGTATGTCCAGTAGGTGCTGGACCTTTAAAGCTTTATGGATGGAGTTTTTAATATGCTTTTATTAGCATGCCCAGTTGAGCGTAACTTTAACTGACCTGCTTGCTTAATCCAGCAAACATGCCAGTGTGGAGCTTTACACAAACCAAGTCACTCGGCTTACTCACCCTCGGTTATCTCGCCTTTTTAAAATTTAAATATATATTAATCTTTAGTGGCACTGAAAGAAATAGAGCCCTATATTAAGAAGTGTCAAATATGGAGCAGTCCAAAGTTTACCTTCACCTTTTTGAATGAGGCACGTTTATGAGTTAAAAGAGTGAACCCAAAGAAAACTGCCCAAGTGTAAAGCAATTAAAATAATGAAAGTAGGAGTGAAGCTAGGTTTATGGACTAAAGAAAGAGCAGACTTGGCCGCTTGTAGGTATCACTACTTTAATAGGCTGAATTTATTCGAAGGGGGTCTGGGACTTGGCCCATTTTTCACAGTTAGATTTTTGTTTGGGATATTTCTTCTAACACTACAAATACACTATAAATAGTTAATTAGCTGAGTAGTTTTTGTTTCAATTTTGTCTAGCTCAGATTTATGAAATGGGAAGCCGGCTCAAACCCTAATCAGCTCGAACAGTTGGCGCTGGAAACGAAATTGTTTAAATTTGAACACGAGTTTTACTTGCGCTTACCTATCTACATATTATTATGTAAATAGTCGCATGCCGAATCTAATTACCCAGCTAGCAACTTTTAAATGTTATACAGTTACAGTTTACAAGCAATATGAGTTTTATACGTATCTGATATATTTGTGTTTTGAGGTTACAAGGAAAACGTCGTCAAAGAATGTCGGCCAGGCTCAGTTTCGCCCCGGGCGGGAGAAAGTTGACACTCGGCGACTTCCTTCCCCTAAAACAGAAATACTCAACCCGCTGAATCTAAATCAGTGTTTGTGTGTTGGCAGATGTTTATTTGCACTACACTGCAAATTTGTATATATTTTACTAGACTTTATCCGTTTCTCCACGTAAAATAATTTTTTTCAATAAATGTTATCTCCTATTATATTTTTATTTTTAGTTGTTAATACGTGCTCTTTGTGTATAAATAACAGGTTATCTTTCTAAACGTGTTGTTTAATTCATGAACTAAAATTTTTGTTTTTTAATGCTGGCACATGTATTTACGCGCCCTGCCTAGTCCTGCAGGGACTCGGTAGTTCAAGTAGGAAAAAACAAACAAAATAGCACAGAATGAAAATGGTACAAGGGCACCACTTATTTCTTATGAAATGTCTTCCAATAGACCCAATAGAGGTTTGTTACTTACTGTACGTTTAGCGTGTACTTATAATAATAATAATTATATTTCATTGATAATATTATCATTATCGAGGTATATAATGCAAAATGCTATATACACATTTACATAATATTGTGAAATGCTACTAATTACATTCTATGACAGATACATATAATCTACTATTATACACAATTTAACTTAGATGGAAGTTATGAGTTCTATAAGTTGCGATTTACATTTGTTCTTACATTAAGACTAATCGATTTGTTAGGAAAAATAAAACCAACTCGGTGACACCGAATGACGGTAATCGATTCTCGGCCATTGCAGACACTGTTCTTGTTAGAACTCGGATGATTTAGGCACGAGAAACAATCCTCTAAAGGGACTGCGAATAGTGCGAATATTCCACTTGAATTCTCAGTGAAATATTGTATGAGTATATTTATAAGTAACCATTGCTGATTACTCTACAAAAATTTAGTAAGGGGCAGATAACCGCTCTACCCTTCTCACGTTCGGTGTGACGAGTGATAGTTCGCTGGGGTCTTATACAGGCTCTAATAAATCTCAACAGCGTGTTTCAGAATGAAATTTAGCAGCTCCATCTATACGCGGGCGGGCGTAAAACGCTGCCCCTTTACAGGCAGGTGTGACGTCATGACGGCGGTGTGTAGGGGTACCATATCTATATATTAATACGCAGAGGGTCGTCGTGTCGTACGTTTTAGATTGTCCTCTCCTTGTATCGCGATGATACATACATCGTATTGCAATGCAGATCTGTCAAATGTATGTTTCATCGCGATACGCGCAATGGAACGCAGGTGAGAGACGTTAGAGTGAGAAAGTGATTTTCATATATGAAATGAACGGGCGACGTTAATGTTTTTAAAATAAAATTGTGGTCGAATTTTGACCACCGGGCGATCCTAGTACTATATAGTT
Organism: Dalla quadristriga; assembly: GCA_018245335.1. NCBI lineage: Eukaryota > Metazoa > Arthropoda > Insecta > Lepidoptera > Hesperiidae > Dalla > Dalla quadristriga. The sequence continues at coordinate 12,526 of DWLO01000122.1, forward strand.
ACTTACTACCTTACTAATCTTTATTATAATTTTGAACACAAATAATGAATCCGTCTCAATGAAATGTATTGTATAATAGTAAAAGAAAATTCAAACAACATGAAACATAAGTATAAAAGATACCTTTGGGACAGAATTTTTTTACCTCAACGCCACACTATCGCTGTAAATCGCGGCGCAATTTCAATTGAAGCCGCGACTTCCATTTGCGCCACGTGTAGACAAAGCGAGGTAAGGCTCAATGTTTGTTGAAAAGCTAAAGGTACCTGTAGCACTTCGTAGATAACTACAGGGGTTCTGTTTACGGGAAAAGTATACTCCAGGATCAGGAGTAACCGTTTCACATCCTTACACCGCCGCACTATGATTCTAACATTTAATTTAAAGGGATGACAGTTATGAGCGTGTAACACATACAAATGTATGTAAAACAGATGGATGTATGAAAGGCACGGTTACGTATCTCTCGTATTTGAGACTTTAGAACTTAATAGAAAACAGAGACGTAAGTAAAATGAATTGCTGAACAAAAGGGACATCCCGAGTGGGATTATGTTATAACGATTTGTCAGGTTCGCCCGATATGTAGTTCTGTTTATTTATAGCTCGAAGAGGATACAATGTAATAGTATCTCGCATGCTACGAGTATGTTTACAGTACAGGATTTTGTTGATAAAAAGCGTTGTTCTCGTAATGGTGCGTTTCGTTGCACGCGTAAGCATGTAAGGTAACCAAACAAATTCGTGTACTTTCTTATCTTAGTAAGTGAATAAAGTCTGTGATATTAAAATCAAGATCAACAATTAATGGAATACGCTATTTATATATGAATTTTGGTCTGGCTGTCCAGGCAGGCTGGCTTTTAGTCCGGACGGATTAGCATTCTGGCACACACGCGTTGGTGTGGCTAACTTTGAAAGTTGTCCAGTAATAAGTACGTATTACCGCTGGTTAGGCCATCTCACACGCCCCCCCAGGCGTGGGGCTTGCGTGCTGGGACTCTTTTGATCCTTTTCCCGCGGGTTCTTCCGCAACCCGTAAATAAGACTTTCTGTCATTGCTACCCGCGAATGTAGGGGCAGCTTCAGCTATGGTACGTGGTTTGGCCGGCATTTTGGCCTCGGTGTTTGTCCGGGGAGGGTAGATTTTTACGTCGCCCGAGCATACGGCCCCACCAGTTTTGCTCCTGCTTGTGGGGTGCCCAGCGGAGACCCCACCAGCCGGCGCAGCGACATTGCCTTAACCACGTGTAGACGCTTGCGCTGTGGATCACTCGCGAGTGCGAATCAGGCTGGGGTCGACTCCGACTTTGACTTTCGAAGGAGGGAGGCTGGAGGAGAGCACTGGACTATTCTAATGGAGCACTGGATTATTGTCTAAATTATTTATACACCATCATGCTTAGTCTTACTTACTTATAAAATTCAGTTATAGTATGTGAATGCTGCCATTGATGTTGCTTAATTAACTCGAAAAATATTCTAATGCAAAAGCAATGGAAGTTATCTCGTAGTCTGATCGCTTCGTCTTATCAAGATCCGTGCTAACCCGGGACAGTTGCACAAAGTTAGCAATCCCTTGGCTGGACTATCCCGGTCTAACGTCAACAACTTTGCGATAAGATCTTAGCGCAAAGGGTCGCTGTCTACTGAAACCGACAGGAGGTAATCAGTTTTATGAAAATGTGAAGAAAAATTGCCAAGGATTCCTCTGTTGTTGTCGTATAATATGTTCAGTCCTTATTTTTTTTCCATATGGGACAAATATTTGACTGCGTGGCATCGTGTGAAGTTAGCTGTTACATCGCCGCCATTTTGTTAGTCATAATGCGTTAAACATCCTACCTGTGGTGTTTACTAAACTATTTACGCGGTGCCTAAAGTTTAATAAGGTGTATAAGTAAGAAGATTTCTTAATAAATCTGTAATGCGTCACTTAAACTTAAACCGAGAGTTCGTGTCTTATTAAAACTTAGTCCAGTATTATATTGACATTGAAGTTCATTGTGATGTTCACATCATCATTCACACCACACAGTAATAATACAGTGAGAGACTGATATTATCACGCTATTATAGCACATATTAATATGTTAATGCGGTGTCCATAACTAACATGATGGCAATTAAATATAATTTTGCTTTAACAGCTATGAAAATCACAGTGAGTAAACCTGCATGTCCGAGCGTTCTCCATTCAAACGCACTTGATCAGCGTGGTGGTCTTCTAGAGAAATAATCCTTTGCCTTTCTAATTCTGTGAGGAGACCTGTGGTTAGTAAATGGCTGGTATTGAGTTGATATTGATAGTGATGCAACTTATTATGTGTTAGGCTTTTTTCGCGACTCTGATCGTGAAATTTCCCACATTTATCCCACAGGAATCGTGTATTTTTCCGGGGTAAAAAGTAGCCTATGTCTCTCTCTTGCCCATTATCACTATGCAATCAACAACAATCATCAACGATCATGTCGATCCATTGCTCTGTTGCTTCGTTTACGAAGGACAAACCAGCAAAGACACTTTCGTATTTATCATATTAGTAGCTATCGATTTGTTTTTTTTATTATATAAAGAGCGTGTCATAACAAAAAATAGCAGAAAAACATCAAAGGATATCTGATAATTCCTTATTATGCTCCAAATATTAGGCATTGATGTCCTAATCCGTCTCTTTTCGGGGTAGCGGGTACGAGGCCCTGATTTTCGGCTGAAAGTAGGACAAGGTTGTTGCATCTAGGTCACATGATGACTCCTTGCTACTCCTTGGTGGAACGCAATTTCGTAAAGGAAGATTTTTGATTATATCCATTTGACAACCGTGAGGAAAACAAAATTCTTTTAAATGACGTACATTGTAATTTCAAAGGTTTAGTGCATAGTACTATTGAACTGGACACAACATGATTTCAATGGTTGTATTAAAAAATATAATATGTACCGGTATGTATATAATATTGTATAAAATATTTTTAATTATTACAAAGAACAACCAGTTCATCCGATATAGTCGGAAATACGTATATTATTAATATTTATATTATAACTTTAATAACTTTTCTTGTTATAAACCTTCAGATTCAGTCGTTCAGTGGATCTATTAATATTATTCTCGACAGCAGATCTATTCGATATTTATAAAAATCCAACAAGAGATAATTGCTTGAATTTAAACAATTGATTTGAAATAACACGTACGCTTTAAACCGGCTTCAGTAAAGGAAGAGGTTGCCAATTCTTCGGTATGTTTTTTTGGATGTACGTTACACGATATCTTCACCAATCGTAAATCGATTGTAATAATTTGTTTTTTATAAATTAGGGCATACTCCGAGGGTGGTCGCATCAAAATGGTTTTACTACAATGAAAATTGGCACATAAATGTATTTGAGATGACAAAATAATATTAAAGTATTCCAGGTAAACATTAGTGAAAAAGGTTTAAGCATGACTCAACGAATATTCAGACAAACATTCGCAATTATAGGTATAAAAAGTAGGAGGAGTTGCGCTTATTTATTGTGCCGGCAACCACAGTTAACTACACCTTTCTGATTAAAAAATATAAGTACTTACGTATATTGTGTAATCTACTCTATCTAATATCTATGTATCTAACTTCTACTTATACCACTGCGATTGCCAGTCTTTCAAGAATGGGAAGGATATATTAATCCTGTATTTAGGGTAACATTACCTTGAAGTCCGCCAGTGTTAGTTATTTGAAATCCTTTCTGGAATACTTCTTTTGTGTGACCACAACATTTTTAGTGAACGACAAAGGCGACGCTGACACCGGGTCAGATAAGTTTGTAGCACAATAGATGTCTCTGACAGATAGACTGACGGCGTAGCGACAACAAAACGGTTCCTTCACAGAACTACGAGAATACTCCTTTGTGCATATACACATATTGTAAAACAGGCTTAGATTAGCGTTAGCGCCAACCAATGGTAAAACATGAAAGCCAGTTTAGAGAAAGTTAGGTCGATTCGTGAACCATTGCATGATTTTTACATCATCACAAAGTACCTTCTTGATAAGTTCTCACAATTTATATTCAACAAGCTTTTAAGAACATGTTTCAAATTCATTCATGAATTGCAAAGTTTTGAATTGGTAATTATTGTTTCAGATCAAAGGCCCCGGAGAGGAAGGAGCATGCCGAATTTGATAAGAGGATGTAAGTGGGTTCCTACTTAGTAGAAAGTAAGCATGTAAATGACTTATTTATTCGACGTTGTAATCAGGTACCTTTACTGAACACAATTAGTGTATATACGGTGTTTTGTAAGTTAATGTAAGGTAGAATTTAAAAAACAATCTAATAAAATGGTTACTAGGTAATGCCTCATATAAACCGTCTTCAAAACATAACTTATAAACATATTTTCGTCTAGTTAGTACCTACGAGTATACGAATGTACTCAAAGGTAGTTCATTCCATTTTAATAAAAAAATCCTTGGCGGAGAATCATAATACCTTAAGACCCGACTTAAAAAAAACAATAGAAATAATACCTTCTTGTTGTTGAATAGCGTTAGATTTAGTTCCCTACTGCTATCAATGGAATCTTAATTAAACAAGCTCTACCGGGTACCGGGCAACCCAACGTCGCAGAGACTATTATTGTCTTGAGAACAATAGTTGTTACTAAAAGCTAAATAAGTGTAGGTAAGTGAACTGATTTTAAAAACTGTAAGTCGAGTGTAAGTTTGCCTGAAAACAGACCAAATACAAAAGGTATTTATGAGTGTTCAGAAGTGACATCTGAAAAATTTGTACACATAGAGCGCGGCAAATGTACGTTAAATATACGAATGTACCTTTGAACTGTACATTTTATTATTCTGTTATGTTAAATTAATTAAGAGTTGCAAGAATACCATTCGGATTGTAGAATAGCTAAAACTTATTGGCGGCAAATAAAGAGTAGGGGTTTCTTCTCACAACGGAAGCGGCCAGGTGCATCCTCCACCACGGTGCTCCATTTCTTAGGCTGCTCAAAAGACTCGGCCAAACAGCTGATATCCAACGATATCAACCGTACCCTCCGAAGTTGCTTAAGAAGCGTCTCACAAATAACATCTCTCTCGCTCGCACATTCTAACATTTTTACTTACTATGAAGGACTAGGAAGACTTTTGGAAAATATGCTTCGATGTTATTATTGACAATAAAATTACGGACATTTTAGACATATCAAAACTTTCATATATCTAGTTTTTGATAGAGAATAATGGCGAAAACAATTTGTGATTTTTCATTCCATTATTCTCTAACAAAACATTGGTACCTACATGAAAATTAAAATAGGGATTATATGACCGTAATTTTATTGTCAATATGAAGAACACTTTTCCAAGTTATACCTAGACTTTTAGAATCGTTAAAAATGTTAGAATATACAAGCGACAATGTGAAACTGAAAAACGCTCTTAGTTTTGGCGATTTATATAAACTGACCCACGCCGTAAAGGTAGAAGCGCTTCGATTCGCTTCGATTGTGGAATATGCACACAAATTACCGTGATTTCAGGTGAAAGCTCTTGGCTCGGCTATAAAAGTTCCCAGGGGATATATTACTAGGAGTGCAAAGCGGGTACGAATCGAGTTTATCTGTTCATTATATAGGTACTTACATGTGTTCGCATACTTTAAATATAATGTTTGTTTACCATACAACTATAAAAGGTCAACTATAAGTGATCTGCAAAGATAGAATGACGATTATTGACAACACGACAATAACTTCATATCCCCGAAATATTTATTTTATAGTAATTAGAGGTTTGGTTAGGGTTTCGTGTCTCTCTGGGGGAGATATCAGGATTTTTGGAGTACTGGTGTCCCCCATGCGTATGAGAAACAACAGAATGTTTTGTAGTAGCGGTATCGCCACGGGTGAATCGTATGCAGAATATTTTATTTACACGTATCAAACATATTTTTATACCCGTGGGAACTTTCTTATGGTTTTTTAAGTTTAATATTATTTCAAAACTTCTGTTTACAAAACAAAGAAAAGATGAGTTGGAATTGTTTGCAAAGTATAAGCAGGAAGAATATTTTATTATGAATCTACAGAGAAATAAGTTCTGCGCGGAAAACAAGGTGAAGGCTGAGATCTCCTAAATACCTTTCACCATAGCCATTGCCGACCTTTATTACGTATTCTAGGCAAGCTCAGGGATTACCTGCCCTACTCAGGGGCGACAAAGTTCCATTTCCTATCCCTGTCTTACATAATAACTTTTGTGTAGCTCCGTCTCTTAAATTCTCATGCGACCGCGTCTGACGTATGAGGAAAGCAGAAGCGTGAAATAATAATAAAATTGGAACCTGTAGATTCCTGCAGGGTTTGGGATGATTTAAAGCTCTGGTTTCACAACTAAATAAATCTACGGTTTTGTAATGAAACGTTGTCTTACACGAAAATGTTGTCTTACAGAGAAACATTCACTAAGTTGATACATTAATTCTTTTACTAACGACATATATTATAAATGCAAAACTTATAGTTATGTATGGTTTTAAACAGTATTCCTATCATTGCCACAGAATAGCGAATTTGGTTATTGACCTGTTATTGTGCCTGGGTCAACATTTAACTGAAAAGATAAAACAAGCTCTTATAGAGTATTGTTTAAGCAATAGAAATTTAAAAAGTTATCACTAGGGTAAAGTTACAACATATAAATATTTTGAAACGTTGGCAGTTGTATAATGTCCCGGCCACATACTCCATGTAACGTTTACCGGCCTACACTTGACGGCTTAAATGTTTGGCATTAATATTACTTGAGCGAACCATTTGCGTCCCCTACAGTTGCAGTCAGTCAGCTGTCCGTAAACATTTAGAACCAGCTCAACGAGCCGTTCCAAATCCGGTACCAACGCATCTGCCATCTGCTTTACCCTTTCCATTTTGCCAATATTTGTAAAGAATTCCTACGATCTTACGTTCTCAGTACCGGCCCAGGAAAAGTGCGACTCGGTGGTTATCTGTTACAAATAATATCGGTCGAGTGATAAACAGTGTTTAGTTATTAATGACTTGCTACACCTCGGAGTGTAAATTTTGTTCTTTTCTTGTAAAATGTTAAACATACGTATTGCAAAATAGCAAAAAGTGGTAGTTAACAGCGTACATTTGCGGAAATACATGAAAACTTTAATTAAATTCGTATTATCAATGGCAATTAGTAGTATCAATGATTAAAATTAATTGTTTTCAGTGAATATTTAATCAACATAGGTAAACCATTACGTTGTTTTCAAATAAACAAACTAAAACTAACAAGTTCAGAACCTACTTTAATTCCCGTAAATTTTAAATAAGAGAATATATTATTATCTCTTAACTTTTAAGTTATCATTAGTATGTACTTGTGTAAATAAAATCACTAATATTGCTTGTCTTATCTCTCTAAACTCTACAATAGTTATAATAAACAAATAAATGTTCTGATTTGGACAGTAGGCACATTTTAAAAAGTTTTTGAATTTTCATCCCATCCGTCAAGGTACTCCAGTCATGGGTAAGTTTATTTTCCTTAGTAAGATACGCAAGAGCCATCATGGCCATCCTCGGCCTATTACTAAGCACGGGCCTCCTCTCAAAATGGGAAGGACCACGCTGATCAAATGCGGGTTGGTAGAATTCAGTCCTTCGTGGTGGACATTATGGTGATTTCCTCACTAAGTTACCCTTCACCGTTAAAGCCCTTGTGTGTGTAAGTGTGATGTTATCGTATAACGCTTATTCTTTAATTTGGTGCAAATTTACAGAACCTGTGTCCCAGTCAATACCGCCAAAACAAGCGTTGCGGGTATGACTTGCACATTTTCAGCCCCACTGTGCAGCATTATGCAGGCCTCCTTGTTTGGGACCCAACTGAGGTGGCCCAGCACCAAGATAACTATATCTTCAGTTAAACGAAGGTGTGTGATGTATTCGCCATTGATGTTCATGCTGCGTCTTACCACTTTATCAGCTTGAACACATCCTGCAATTCAGCGGAGAACAGGTTGCCCCATGGCGTTCTCTTTATCTTGCTTTCCGGATTTTGTCTGCACTAAAACGTTTTCACAGAAAGAGTTTACTCCGTTGCGTGCTCTTTTTTTTGCAACACTACGCCGCTAGCAGGTTCTTATAATCGTCAAAAAGCTAGATAAGCTAGAAAGATTATCTAGCAGGAAGGGCCATTCAGACTTCTCCTCAAGCGTGTACTCTGCATTTTTCTGATCTCCTTAATATCGTTCTAATGTTGCCTCACGGCTTATCTGATACAGGCACTTACCGAATAAGTGATGTTCAGCAAGCTCCTACCTCAACCGCAAGTTAATTTCCTTCTTAGAGTTCTGAGACTTGGCGTTGAAGGACTTTAACGGTCAGCTGTTTGGAATCCGCATCTCCCTTCCTTCAGACGCAAGTGCTGTTCCAAATGTGGAACAAGGCTTTGTTTTTAGTTTAATGCCAATTCGAACATACCCTCGCGTCTATATCTGTCAGTATTTCCTTCGTCCATTAATGCACACATGACTTACTCGAATGCTATTAGAACTTGGAAAACTTTCCTGGATCTAATTAACCTACAGGCGTGTTGTGTGCGTACCTTAGTATTCTACTAAGTTCAATATTAGTTTAGACGTTATCTTCATAATGATAAATTTAACAAACTTTAAAATAAATGTATCTTCTTGGCAGTCTTGGCGTTCTAAATTAATCATACTGACTTTAGCTATTTATGCAGATGGCATCAACTACTAGTACTTTCTTAAACTTTTTAAATTACGGACAGACATCTTTCATTGTTCAGACAAGTGACATGAAACGAAATTCTGTCTTTAATTTTAAAGACGACTCGTTTAGTCTTGCGTCACATGCATCTAACATAATAACTTATCCAAATAGGTTAATAGCATTTTTTGAGTGAAATATTAGTTATTAGGTATTTGTACTTCAAATAAGAGGAAGGAGGAGGAAGAGGGAAATGAGGCGAAGGAGAATGATAAAAGGATGAGAATTAGGATGATGATGATGATAATGTTGATGACGCATTCATGATTGAAGTCGTCAAATAATATATCCATAGATGTTTAGTTTACAAACTGATAAAATAACCAAACAGTTATGTTTAGGTGGATTTGACAGCAGCTTCAAATGGAACCTTGAACTAATAATACCAGTTTTAATGATTGTTCTTATATTAAGGTATATTAAATAAAATGATAAAGTTGTGTAATTAAGGAGGAAATTTTAAATTGGTAATGTACGACTTAGAAGTGAAGGCATTGTAGGACAGCAGCAAGCTCTATTGCCTTTGGCTTATAACTGACTTCAAATTAAGGGGGTTCTCGAGTGCACGCATGTATTATACCTTAGAATATTTGAAATTGTATACTTAGTTTCTTTCTTTGCGATGAGAGTAGCAAATGCAAGGACGCACCACACAAACGTCGTAAAAATGTCTGTTCTATATTGTGTATTTCTTTTCAACAGTCAGAATGGTGAACCGCAACGGCCGTCGTGCGGTAGCGTGCGTGCTGCTGGCTGTGACCGCGGTGGTCGCCGCAGCGTCTTACGACCGCGAGCGGCTCGAGATTGCCAAGCAGATCCTCGAGGAAGTACCCCTTACTGACGGGTTTGTAATTGCTTATTTATTAATTTTTACAGACAAATTATATTATAAATAGTATTATATAATTACATAGTATTATATAGAAAGAAGAGAAAAATCGTTGTTTCGTAATCAAGTCGAAAATCTATATTTTCATGCACACACAATTATATATTTTAAAAAGACCTACTTCAAAATCCGCGAGGGCTATATTATATCTCCTAAGGATAACCCGCAGTAACCATTTTTATCTTTTACATATTATTAATAATGCTAGCGAATGGAAACAAAAAACAGTTTTTATCGGTCGCGCAATGATCCTTATCCAATAAAATAATATGTTAGTAACATGAAATGTAGATAAACATTTCTCTTTATAGCATATAATTTAAATGTTTTTTTTTATTTTTAATTATTATGTTTGCAGATATCACAGATTTCAAATAACGCGCAACAATAAACTTAGTCTATACACCTAATCGCTCGTAGACATCATGACGGCACATTAATATATTTTACCTGTACCCGTGCAAAGCTGGGGCCGAGTCGCTAGTAAAACATAATGTTAAAGTAAAAAAATGTTCCATTGTATAAATATTCGGGATGTTAAATGGCCACTCTAAGACGGACAAAGACTGCGACTCCAGAATTTCGTCAAACACATTCGCACAACAGAATCCAAGTGCATTTTCGAAATGACTTCAGTGTACAACTGTACAGACAGCTTTTTACAGTTTTTAAATAGTAAGCTGTTTTTTCCAGACACAACGACCTTCCTTGGAACATCCGCAAGTTTTTACGCAACCAGATCAACGAGTTCGAACTTGATACCGACCTGACCCGCGTCGAGCCCTGGTCTATCTCAAAGTACTCCCATACTGACCTGCCGAGGCTGAAGGAAGGGATGGTTGGAGCTCAGGTAAGCGCCATTATTTACAAACGCGTTTATTCACGAAAGGTTGACTATGGGAGCGTTGGTCTGACGTGAGTGACCTAGCCTGACGAGCTGACAGTCCCGGGTCTGGAGCCCGATGGCAGATTCAAATTAAAACTTAGTTCTCTGGTGTTAATGTGTTTTATGTAGCGAAGGTGGCGCTTAATCCGCGACAGAATCCGCAACTAATTTGGCCATATGAAGACGGGTCACGCGTCGCCAGTCCTATTCGAACATCACATAAAGATACTCCTTACAATGGAATTCGATATATAATAACAATATTATCTACATGTACACCTCAAAATTCGCTCAAACTCAAAAAATACTCGCGGAAATCCCCATTCATACATCCTCATAGTATATAATGTAGTAAGTACTGTTTTATATGTATGTTAGGTAGACTTTTGGTAGGCATACGCTAGTAATAGTCCTGTTAGTGTTCGGATTAAAGATTTACTGAAATTTAGTCACAGATGATTCGCTACACCTGGTGATAGATGGTGGCGTCATTCCTACCTTCCTTGTCGATGATAGACGATTACTAAGAAAATTTCGAGAAAAGATTTATTTTAGTTGCTGGGGTTCCCAAACTCACAATTTTTATACAGTGTTGCCAATGTTGTAATGTTGCTTAATCAGAAACGCCTATAGCTACAGCAACATGAATTATTAATACTTAAGTTCTATTTTACGTTCGAATTGCTGCAATAAAGTTGAACTTCCATTTCAGCATTATCTCTAATACTTTCAATAGGGGTACATTCAAAATTGGCGATCTTTTGAAGATTGAACATCAATGAGGGTTTATTTCCACCAGGGAAACAGTTTAATATACATTTTTGATGCTTGATTACATTTTATACCTACATCAAACCGCGTTATTAACTTCAATAAACATTTTTTGTTTACTGATTCTTGAATCCAATACATTCCGCATTTCATAAAGCTTTATTAATATTGTGAATCGAGTGGCATGCGAGCTTTTCCTAGAGCACCCAATATTAACTTTTGAATATATATTGTATTGGAATTATTGTCTAGTACTTAGCTGTTTCGTAGTTTCGCTAGCAGAATATTAGTTTTTTTTCCATACATCATCCAACTACACTTTGTCCCTTAGGGGTTGATTTTATTGAAATATTTTCGAAGCGAATTTTCCGATCAGAATAGAAAATGAGCCCAAAAAGGTTAAAATATCATTTGTAACGATATGACACGAAATAAAATTTTACCCATTTTTATCGTGCAGTAACATTGTTTTTACGTAGGTAGGTACTTTATAAGTATTATACTTTATTATTTTAAGTAGAAACGTTAATGTTTTTACATAATATGAATCTTTTCACTGTCTACAATGTTTATTATAATGAAGTGAAGAGAATGAGACTTAGCCAAAAATAATTCCTGTGAAGTAATTACAGAATTACGGTATTACGCTACGCGATCGAATCAGAAATTATGAAATTCGTAGACGAACAAAGGTTACCGACATTGCTCGCAGAATAAGCAAGCTGAATTGGCTATGGCCAAGCCACGTCGTCCGAAGGACTGATAACGGATGGGGATGAAAGGTACTCGAATGGAGACCACAACTCGGAAAAAGGAGCACAGGTCGCTCTCTGACCAGTTTGACTGATGACCTGACGAAGACAGCGGGAAGCCGCTGGATTCAGAGGGCACAGGACTGGGCGGGGTGGCGCCGATTAAGGGAAGCCTATGTCCAGTAGTGGATTTTCAAAGGATGGAATTACAGAATGAATAATTAAGTCATTACTGAGGGGATGTGATACGGTAATATTTACATAGTTACAACTTAGCAAAGTTTTAAATTCATTCACACTGCAGCAATTATAAATAATACTTAAGTGATAAAAAATATTTTAGGTGTCATATACTAGGATATTTTTTTAGCCTTTCATTATTGCCCTTAAATTTTATATCACAGACAGACACTCCAATTGTATTTATTGGTATTGGTAATATAATATAAGATAATCTGCAATGAATATCGATGATATTCATGAAGATCAATGAATTTCTCTTAAAGATTATGAAAAACAAAAACTATGTACCATTATTCTAGAATATCATCTTTTCAATTTTATCAGACTTTTCATAGCGGTAAGGTAATAAAATAAAGTAGGATTTACCTGCCACATAACGTGCAAAGATTCTCGCGGGACGAAGTTCGTAACTATTTCATCCTTTGGCTGTAAAAAGCAACCGTGAAATAACATTTTCCAACTGTGTTTACACGCTGCTGAAGTGAGAATATTGCACACTTACTTGTGAAATCGAGGACATGTTTTTGAGAGTTATTCCTTTATTCATTCATTCCGGTATTCATTTCAAGTTTATACTTAATTATTTTTATTCAAACATTTATGCTTAATTGTACACGAATTCAGAAAAGTTCACAGGTTAGACAGACAGCATCGGACCAAATTGAAAAAATTAATTGAAATATTAAAAAACTCCAAAGACAAAAACTGGCTCTCTCTTATTAATGAATGACTGGTTCATTTTTTGGACCCGCGGGCAGAGAAGTAAAAACACAAGTTAAGTCGCAAGTGTTTTTACAAATAAGTACTGCTGACGACAGCCATATTTATTTTACCCGAAATTATACCGCAGTTTATAAGCCTTCGGTTATCAAGAGGGGTTTAACGAAACCTCATTTGTTACAATCCATCACGCAGCGCAATGTCAATTCCGTGGTCACACCATATAAATATTCACTACACCTTTTCCGAAGCACAAAAATCAAGATGAATTGTCACCAGCGATAATCCATCCAAGGTCAAGCGGCATTATGTTTATCGATAAAGATCCACAGACACTACCATAAACCCGACGCCACAGAGCCATGAGCGCCCAGTTGCGTAAGACATAGAGCTGACACACGTCACGACGTTGGCTTGTATCCAAAACCATTTAACAATAAAAGTCTCATTAAACCCCGACCGGCAATCTCCGTGAAAGCTCGCTCAACAAAACTCGAAGTATGGGTTTTTGTCTTTGTTCTACCAACCCTCTGATCTGAATATTTTTTACATCACCTCGAAGATATGTAATGAGCACGATCTTTTGTTTGACTGTTGTAAAGATTTTTTGTTTCATTCTTTCTCACCATCGGCGAATCCTCTGAAGGCTGGACGCGGCTGAAATATGCCACTGGCGGTTACCTTTCAACTATGGACCGCGCCCGAAATTACTTTAAGTTGTCGATCAGAGCCCATTGAAACAAACTGTGAGGCTGTGAGCTCTACACTTCCGGTACAACTCGTTATCCTGTACAAATACAGCTTGATTGCCACCATCCCGTCGTCCTGGGTGTTTGCTCATTATGGTCTAAAAATGCCGTTTCTGGCATCGATGAAAAAAGGTAGGAACGTTA
>DWLO01000123.1:0-26474 GCA_018245335.1 Dalla quadristriga
GTTCTGTCAATCACCTTAACTATCTAAGTAGGTGTATTGTATAATTATTATTATTGCTTTAGTTGGATTAGTTGGGTTTGCCCCAGGGCAGAATGGTATCCCAAACCAATGGTATCCAAAGCGTAGATTAGAGTGACAATTACTACCAGGGGCTCTATTTTTAAATCACTCGTTTCGTGTCGAGCGCTCGTATTTGAGTAATTTTCGTTCGACATCGGAAATTCCGTGTATTTGAATCGCTCGACTGCAACAAGTGGTCTCAACACTCGTTGGGCGGAGCGAGCGAGTCATTGAGAGTATCTGCTAGGGTCTATATGTAAATTTTATTTATTATTTAAAGTAATTTAATAAATAATCGATCAGTCGTCATGGGTCTAGGAAGCTGACTATGACAAAAGTCGCCTGCGACGATTCCATTTCTAACGAGCGATTCATAAATAGAGCCCCGGGTGGATAGCACTCCGGCACGGTAGTTCCACGGCTTTAAAAATAGATTACCATGTGACCTGTGAGGCACGATCGGCTATGTGACAAGTCGTTAGCTTATTTCGGTAACAAGCTAATTGAAGCTATGTGAAGACGTATTAAGGTTATTTTGGCAGGAATCCATTATTCGGCCTATGATTACACAGTGCGGTTTTGCAGGTTGGTGTTGGTATGAGTGTCAGTTGTACAGTCCTATTCGAAGTTTGTTCCAGATGTCCATGGCTGGCAACAGATGGTGGGCCTGCAAGCCCGTTTGCTATCATTATAACGTAAAAAAAATTGGCCACATAATATGGTATTATTGTTGTTGAAACAGAAAGAATTGGCGGGCCGCGAGCAGCAGTTCCGCGAGAAGGAGGCGGAGCTGGCGCTGGAGGCAGCGCGCGCGGACGCCACGGCCGCCGCCCTGCGCGCGCTCGAGGACCAGCGCGCCGCGGACATGACCACCCTAGCCGACCAGCACCGCGAGGAGCTCACGGCCGCGCAAAGTTAGTGATACACCCGCAATTGCGCTACTTAACTACTGACTCGTCTTCCAGCTAGCCCGAACCTGAAAGTGCTCTGTCCCCGGACGCTATCCACTTCAGATGAACATGCAGCAGGTGTGATCATACAAGTAAAAGCAGCTTATTAGCAAGATAGATGCGGAACTGTCGTACTCCGAGCGCTCCAGGATCTGCGCGCGGCAGACATGACCTCCATAGCTGACCAGCACCGTGAGAACCTCACGGCTGCGCTGAGTTAGTGATGGACCGGCAGTTGGAGTCAACTACAACAGATTTCCTTAAGCCGGTTTTCTACTTGCGTAGCTTACTCGTTTTCCAGCTAGTCCGAATCTGAAAGTGTTCTGGCCCCGGGCGCGATCCCCTCCTCATGAACTTGCAATACGTAGCTAATAGGCTAGATAGAGGCATAGCCGCACAGAGTAAAAAATGTTCCAGATGTAGGGTGCGGTATGTTTGAGGTAAGTTACAGTTTTCTTAAATCGCATTAACCAGTGGGTGGACTTATAGGTAGGTACATGAAAGGTGGAACGGTGCGCTGACGGAATATGGCTACAGATCCCGCTTCTCATGAGCATCTCAATGTAATGAGAAGTAGGATAATAAAAGTGAACTTAATATATGATTTTACGGCTAATGCTAGTCAGATTAAAAAAACTATTTGATTGTCAGTGACAGACCTCTAACTATTTTACGAATTTTTCTGTTTTCAGCTCTATCATCAGAATTGCAGAAATTATTAGACGAAGCGTACGCTCTCCTGAAAGAGAAGGAATGCGAAAAGGATTCTTTAGGAAAGAGCATGTCAGACGAATTGTATCGAGTCAGAGTGGAATCCGAAAAAGCACTAACTGAAGCAAAGACAAAATTAGCCATAGCCCAAACTGAATTCGAAACACAAGTATCTGTTTTAACAGCTAAATTGCAACTAGCTGAATCAAAACTCGATACCGAAAAACAGAACGTAGAGAGGTTGAACAAAGACAACAGCCAAGTAATAATCGATCTCAATACGAAAGTAACTCAGCTTCAAGCAGCTCTAGATGACAAGTCTCTTGAATTGAATAAAGGTACGTTTAGCTTTATAATAGCGTATATTGTGTTTATTTGCAACGCTTAAAAATGTATTATGTCAAAAATCTTTATTTTTTTCCAGTTTTGGGTGCCAGTAAAGAACATGAAGTAAGTTTGAATAAAGAAATTGCAAAACTGAGAATGGAACTAAGTGCTAAAGTATTGGACATTGAACAACTAGAAGATTCCAAAAAGAAACACGAAGCCGCTTCAAAGCTTTTACAAGAGGAAGTTTCTCGTATTAAGGAAGAACTGACAAGTAAAGTTAATGAATATGAGAGCATCTTAAATGAGGCGTCGCAGCAGGATGAGAAAAGTAAGAATCAAATATTAAAATTGGAACAAGCTCTTAATGCAAAAACTAAAGAGTATGAGAGACTTGTTAATGATACAAGTTCTTCAACCACTTCTAATGAAAAATTGGTCAATGAATTCAAAGAAACAATCCACGAGAGAGACAAGGAGATTATCAAGTTAAAAGATGATTTCGAAGAAGCAACTGCCAATTTTAATATTAAACATAGCAAAATTGCAGAAGAACATAAGAAAGAAATTGAAGATCGTAATACAAAAATAGAACAATTAATGAAAGAAATTGAGAACCACAAACTAGCATTAGATCAAAGCAAACATGAATTTGATTCTCTAAACAGTCAATTTACAATTAACGTTGATGAATTAAATTCTCTGAAACAAGAAAATCAAAAGCTTAAAGAATCCATTGCTGAACTTATTCAAATTAATACTGATCTCAAAGAAAAAATATCTGCAATGGATCTGAGTCTCGGGGAACTCACGCGCCAGCTTGAAAGTACCACAGAAAAATGTGCAGAATTACAGAAATCGAAGGCAAAAATTGAGTCAGAATATATGAATCTAACTGGACAGGCAACGGACTCTAATGAACAGTTTAACAAATTATCTCAGCATTTGAAAGATACTGAAAAAGAACTTCAAGACCAAAGAGACAAATACAGAGAAGCTTCTAATAATCATGGAAGACTAGAGCAAGAGTTAAAACAAAGGCTATGTAAGTTGGAAGAAGAACTTTCTTCTGGAAGTGGGCTGTTAGTGAGTACTGTAAATGAATATAAAGAGAAAAATGAGGCTGGTGAAAATAAAATCAAGGATCTGGAAGCACGCACTGCGGTAACTATAAACCACCTCAAGGAACTAGAAACACAAAATGATAAACTGTTAGATGAAAATTCTATATTGAAGAAGGAAATTGAAAGTCTTAAGATGAAGGAGCAAGAACTGAATAATGATTATGAATTAATACGAAAAAAGCTTGAAGTAGATATTGACAGATACAAGGAAGAGGTATCGCTATTGAAGGCTGAGGGCGCCACGTCTGAAGTCAAATTAATGGAAAAAGTAGATCAATTAACTGAAGCCCAAAATGATTTAAATAATAAACTTGAAGAAGCTAGAAAACATGAAGACTCATTACAAAAAATACTAGATGACATGAATACTCAATTGAACAACCAAAAGATACAACATGAAAGGGAAATTTCGCAATATCAAACTCGGCTATCTGCTGTAACGAATGAAGCAGATAATCTAAAAATAGAAGAAAATCGATTAAAAACATTATTAGAAGAAAAACAAAACAATATTAAAGACATAACGTTAAAATTGGAAATGTTAGAAGTAGACGTCAAGTCAAATGAAGAAATGGTCAAAGAAAAAGACCGCCAGTTAACCCACGTTAGTGAAGAATTAAATAAAGCTATTGAAAGCAAAAATAAATTTGAAGAACAATTAAATAGTATTTATTTGGAATCATCTGCGCTTAAGCAAAAATACGAAACTCTTTTATCTAATTCTTCAACAGAAGAGTTCATGCTAAAAGAACATCTGAGTAACTTAGAAACACTTCGGATAGAAATGGGCGCATTAGTTCATGAAAAATCAATATTAGAAACGAAATTTAATGAAACGTCGACTGAGTTAAATAAATTGAAAAATGATTATGAAGATGCAGTTAATAAATTAAATGTCAATGTTAAGGATAACGATAATTTTAGGAAACTTTTAGAAGAGAAAGAAACCCAAATTAAAATTCAAACTGACAAATACGAAGCAGATGTTGCTAAATCAAAACTTTTAGAAAACGAATTAGATCAGTTTAAACAATGCTTGGAAAATAAAAATAAAGAGATATTCGAAAGAGAACACACAATAAATGCTGCAAATAATGCGTTGAGTTCGGAATATAATGAAATACAACAACGCGTCAAAGCTCTTGAAATTGAAAATATTGAAATCAAAGAAAAATACAATAAAGAAGTAGAATCATCCACAAACACAATGAAATCATTACAAAACCGTATAGCAGAACAAGAAAAACAAATCGTAGAGCTCGAAAATACCAAAGATAAAGTAACGGAATTACAACAATTGCTAGCGAAATCTGATAGTGATATTATACAATTGACGAACATAAACGATGGCCAAAAATTAAACTACGAAGATCTCAACAAGCAGCTTCAAACACAGTTAGACGAATATAAGAAGGAAAGTAAGAGCATTCGCCATGAACTTAAAAACAAACTAAGAGACTATGAAAAAGAGTTACAAGATTCTAGAGAGAATATTAAGACTGAATTCGAAAAACAAAGTCAATTACAACAGAAATTAGAAGCAGCCGAAAATAATATATTAGATCTCACTCAAAAATTAGAATTAGCGACCGTCCAACAGGCAACTAATATTACTAGGGATGAAAAATTAGAAAAATTAACGCTAGAATTGCAAGCAAGCAGACAAGCAAACACGGCAGCATTAGCAAATAGTGAAAAGATCATAAATGAATTGAAATCGGACGGTGAACACAAAATGAAAGATTTAAAAAAGAAAGACGAATTTATAAGAAAATTACAAGAAGAACTCAAGGTACGGTATTCAACCACGGTAGCATTAAAGAATATAATAAATATAATATTTTTTTTATGGTATTCTAACATTTGATTGCTTTATAGAATTATCAAACGAAGGCAGATATTGCAGAAAGGGAGAAAGCTTTTTTGCAAAAGCAAATAACGAACAGTGGTCAAGTAATTCGAGATAAAAACGACAATAGCGCTACTACGGGCGTGTTGGGGGAAGGAGACAACGCTACGCTAAAGTAAGAAAGATATATATGTATATCATACACTCACGAAACGTTCGCGGTCGTGCGGCGAGTGTCAATCATAACTCATTGAGTTTTAAGGCCTGTCACTTTACGCATCTCTCTCGCTCGCACATTTAAACATTTTCAAAGCTTGTGTAAGTCTAGGCAGACTTTTGAAAACGTGGTTTATTGTTGTTGACAGTAAAATCACAGACATATTTTAATTTTTACTATTTTAATTTGCTATTCTCTTTACATTAAAAAAACTAGCACAAATCGTGTACTTTAAACGCAGGGCGCAGGAAGAGCAAGCAGTGATCGAAGGTCAAGTGAGTTTCCTGAACTCCGTGATCGTAGACATGCAGCGCAAGAACGAGCAGCTAATTGCGCGCGTGCAGGCGCTCGAGAGCGGATCCGCCGCCGAAACGCCGCTCTTGTAAGTTCCTGGCCTGCCCGCCACTGAGCACACCCTTCATCTTGGAAAGAGAGGTTCTCAATGACAGTTCTCGCCATTGCCATTGGCAGATAAATGTTTGGACTCGAGTCTTGGCCGTTAAATTGTGTAGCTTTCTGTGTCCGCCACCCGCAACACGGAATCCTAGTGCGGGGGTGTGAGTGTATGCGTTTATTATTTATTTATTTATTATTATCTACCGAGCCTTACAATGAAAACAGTTGTTGTAGTTGTTATTTAAAACTAAATTGAAGTAAGAAAAAAAGGAAAATTTATTTAAGTAGGTAGGTACGCGAAGACATGTTAACGACGTTTTTTGCTCAGGTTATTTAATAATTTTAAAAAAGACAGCCTTCGAGAACATTATGAAAGATACTCTCAGACAGGCGCGTTTCCGCGCGATGCTTTCCGTCACCGTTGTAGCAACGCTGACAGAGACGACGCTCTACGATGCCGAAACTACCCGGTTATCTCTTTAGCTCGATGTGCATTATTTAACGCCGGGTACTGTATCCTACGACTGTACTAGCGTGTCGTGTAATACGCTGTAATAGCGTGTCGTGTCGGCAGCAACGGGCGTAAGTCGCGCGCGCCGGCGCCGCGGCTGTTCTGCGACATCTGCGACGTGTTCGACGCGCACGACACGGAGGAGTGCCCGCGGCAGGCGCCCGAGCCTCCCGCGCCGCGACGCGCCGCCCCGCCGCCGAGACCCTACTGCGATATCTGTGAAGGTTCACCTCAGACAAAGAATCCTTACTAATATCATGGACGAAAATAGGAGAGGACTGACAGTGCTAAACAACTTATCGTTGTACGAAAATAAATGCCTTGTGAAAGACTAGATGTCGCTGCATGTCGCTTAATCCGTTTCATTTGTTCACACACAACTAAACTCAGTTGATAAAAAATCTTATTAATCATATTTTGTCGTCCATGTGTCGATGTGTTTAATTAAGGGCAGGTGAGTGCTCCGGCCCATAAACAAACAAACACCGTTTTACATCATAATATTAAAAGTAACAGTAAAAGTATCCTATTTAACTACATAGGCTACTTTAATCCCGGAAAAATGAACGGTTCCTGTGTGGGATGGTCAAGGGAATATTGCGCGGACGGAACCGCGGGCAAAACCTAGTAGTAAGTATTGCTAGGTAAAGCGACATTCGCCTCCCCGCACTAGTTTCAATACCACAGCAAATAGGTGTCCCGAAACGAGTCACTCGTCAAGAATCACTCGGGACGATTAATTGTGTACTAAGGTAAATTGAAATGCAGACCGCGCGTGGAATTTTGCTGACATTTAAAATGTATTCATCCATCCATCATCACCTTTAGAGGTCCACTGCTGGACATAGCCCTAATCGACGCCACTCCGACCGGTCCTGTGCCTTCTGAATGTATAAGTGTTAAAAAAGAATGTTACTAAAATACATTAATTCAGCGTACTTAAATACGTCCATTTTAACAGCAACACATGTCATTACCTTCATGCCTAATAGTCCCAATTGGGCTGCATGCCTGTCCTTTATGTCGTGCCATGGACCCCGCTGTCTGGGAGCCTTATTGTGTTTATGTTTTAGTTAGACTATCCAGTTGAAAAAAACAAAATTACAATATTGCCTTTTTTTTCAGTGTTTGGCCACGCAACCGAGAACTGTGATGAAGAGGAAACGTTTTAATATATATTTATTTTAAACTTAGTTTTAATGTTACCATTGTTGTTACTTGTTTCAATGGGGTATTATTTATTATTTACCATAAACATGGTAGTAACTTGTTTGGTAGTTAATGATATTTATTTAGAAAATGTTTTGTAAATAAGTATCAAACCTTTTAAATTATGTAAGCACTGATTATAGCATGTTACATTTTAAATCAATCAGGGGTACGGGTCTATTTTCATATGTATTATCTGGTCATAATACATATTGAGAAATGTTGTAGGCACAAATTTCATAATTTCCATCACAATCATGTTTTAAGTTATTATATTGCCTAATCAATAACTGATATTCTTAAACACCAAATCGTTAGAATTTTTTAAAAGCAATAAATCATAAAAATTATTGTCATTGTTTTTTTTTTTACTAAGTATCCCATTAGTGACTTCACAGTATGTGTTAAAATGCAGGCAAACTGTTTAGGTTCAAATAATAAAATGAATCTGTTATTTCGTATAACATGTACAAAAATAAGTTTTTCTATTGTGATACTTGGTTACATATGAAATTAAGTGAAAAATTAGAATCCTTCATGATCAACAGGATTTAAATAGATATCAGGCAACCATGGATCATGACCTACCCGGCAGCTGGAGTTCAGTATCAGATACTAGATTTTCAAAGAATATTATTTACTGGAGCTGATAAGAAAATGAAAGAAAGCAATTGTTCAGAAAATATTTAATTATACTTATGAACTATTCAAAACTAATCAGGTTCAAATTAATTAATGAAACTGAATGAACACCAGTGTTCAGAATATCTCTGCATTTAATTCTGAGACAATAGGTAGTTATGCTAATGTTCACAAAGATGGGTTTCAGGAATTACAATCTGTACTTGCCCATCTAAAACCTCCTTTAAAAGTTATCTCGAGTGTTTATTCATTATAACAGTTACAGCAAGAGGTACCTACATGTTAATCTTTAACTTAATCTAAACCATCCTTTTTCTCCTTTATTGCTTCCTGAAACAATGGTAAGTGAAAGTGAATAATTATTACAACCAACAAAAATTTATTTTGACCTTTTGTTTCATTAAATACCTTAAACCGTTCCTCAAAAAGTGACAACTCTGATGTCAGATCTGTAATAGCGTTCATAAAAGCATCCTGCGGAGTATAGTCTGAAGTAGTTTGAATTCGCAAAACAAACTTATGCTCAAGAGGATGTGGCAGTTTGTATCCAGCAAATAGCACTTTCGGGTCCTTCAGCAGCTGGCTGTAATAAAAGATTTAAACAAAACTTATACCAAAAATTGAACGAAAATTTGGCCATCTATGTATGCTTATACTAATATATGTTTTGCATATCTATGGGCAGCACACCATAACAGGTCTGAATTTCAGTCTCCGTTTATGATGGACTGCAGAAACAATGTCAATAGGAAGGCCGTTCCCACCCGAAATCAGATAGAGAACTTACTGTCTAATCATGTTGCCTAAAGTGTGATCTTCTCTGTTGACGGTGAATATCGCAGCATTTGTAACCTTGGTATCGTCTTCCTTTTGAACTCTGAAAATATCGTTTTTATAAATAATAACTCCGACAGCTCTTTTTTTGATGAAAATTGATGATCAAATACAATATTTACTTCTTTTCTCCATCGTATAGGAGAAATGATTCAAATGTTGGTGGCGCATTCATGTTGTATTTATTAAATAGACTTTAAAATGCTAGTAAGTATAAATAACACCAAATAATACGACCAATTTATTAATTTAGCATTCAAAGATTACTAAAAGCTGATCTTTAAGTAATAGCATGAAATGCTATGTAAATTTGACACTGACAACTGAGTGACGTAACAAAACAATTACACAAATCACAGAGTATACTTCCGTTACGTAACAGATAACTTAGTGATCAATAAAAATTACGGAAAGCAACGGCCCGGCCCATATTTCCAGGAGACCGCACCTGATGCGACATGAGCGTCCATTCCTTTATTGAGCTCCTGTAGTTTTATATCCATTTTATTCTTAAGTGGTTCCACATGGTAACGATTTAAAACATAATACCAAATATGTTTGGTACTAAAAGCTAACAATAAATAAATGCTTAGGTTCACATTTATACCCAGTTTTAAGATTTAGTATCGCAGGTGACATGGACATACACACTCGACATAAAATAACGACGAGACCATTTAATGTTGTCATTTACATAAACGTCTTCTCCGAATGAGAATCGAATCCATACCGCTAGGCCAGGGCGTAGTCTGACATTAATGTCTGTGGCACTGTATTTGTTAAATAGACATGCGTTTTAGTCTATTAACCTTGGTGTCAGATTAGTAGCTTGTATTTCTCTTCTTTCGAAGTTTCTACCACGAGTCAGCCACACTCGTAGCATATCATATATGTCACCAAGGCGTGTAGGTACCAGCTTAAATTAACCCAATCTGTCGAAGAGACACTAGCCCGAAGCTGTATTTACGAGTAGCAACGCATTTGTGACAGCCTCCACAAAGTCCAATGTCTTTTTTCTAAGTAACAATTAATTGTTGATGCTTATGGTACATCCAGCAGCCAGAAGAGCTCGGCCACTTGAATATAAATGAGAACCGGGGAGGACTGGCTCCGGCTCCCGGTGTGTGGTATATTATTTGGTTACAGGCAAGGGCCTGCATGTCATTTGCCATTGCAAATAATTATACTTACTTTAAGGGCGGGTGAAATTTTAGATAAAATAAAAAACGAAGTTACAGCAGAAAACACCGTTTACTTTATAATTATGAGAGAATTTCAGATTGATAACCTACAATACAGAATAAGTATGACTATAAAACCAATCTAATTCAAATTTTACAAGTTGTCCAGAATCTCACTGTTAATTCGTAATACAATATTTCAATCACATTCAAAAGGATGACAGTATTTAATATGTGTTCCTTTACAAGAAGATTACAAGAATTTTGCCGTTAAAAGGGATACGATTTTAAATACATGTTTTGTAATAGTTATACACAATTATACATAAGTACAATGAATTCATTCGTAGAACCATATCTAATCTATTTCAACACTTGACTAAACTAAATATGTATAAAACACAGAGTTTAAAAGAAAAAAGGCAGAGGTACCTACGCCTCAAGTAAGCCAACAAAGGAACTATTAAAAAACAATGGAAAAAAAGACAGTGCGAAACCAAATGTCTCTCTAATTTAAATGCAGTGTATAATATCGTAGAACCATTATTAAGAAAATTCTGAAGAAAAAAAGAAATGCAATTTTTTAGAAACTTAAATAACATAACTTCTTTTGTTGGCTTGCGAATTCCTCGTAACCTTCCGTTCTTTTAATCTGTGTAAAACAACATGATTTAAAAATAATTTATAGACTCTATAATTGTAATGTTTCACATCATTCAACGCCAAGCAACATCAAATAGTTTGAGAGAACAAAGCACAAATGTTTGATAAATTTATGAAGATTAAACTACAAATCGAAAGTCTAGCGACTCTACTGGTAAACCATAAATATTAGCCCGAGTTATTCGATATGAAAGCTACTCGGCATTATCTGTGGCGCGCCCGGGGCCTGCGTCAAAGCTTCAAGGACGCTCACTCTAGGAAAAAAATTTTCCTCGAAGTTGCGGTACTTATGCAACTGCAAATATCACATTTTGACATCATCGTGATGATGCTCCGATGTTGCGTTAATTAGTTTTACAATATAGATTATTCTAATATTAGATAAATCGAAAGGTGTCTGAATATTGCAAATAATAGACATTATTTTTGCAAAAAACCGTTTGTCACTATTAACAACTAGTATCAAGGGAAGCTGTTTATAGTTAAGACCATATTTGTTTGTCATCTAGGTTATCAAGATTCTAATAGTAATATTTTGTATGTTCGTTGTTCTATAAATTCATCAAGCTTGAACGAATACGGAAATTAGTCACGTAACTCCCCTGATAAATCTGGCTGTTTAAAAAATAAAAGGAGGTACGTATCACAATCAGAAAAATAATAGCAGAAGACAAAATACCACATAATAAAAATAAAAATTGAAAAATAAAAAATTGAATAAGCTTAATAAATTCCGTTGTTAATACGGTTTACTTTAACACTTACAGCTATTTAAGTATCTGTTAATGTAATAAAACGCTATAAGAATTGACACATAAGTATATAAACTATACTAATCGTGTACTTATACAAAATTAGCAATCCAATAACAGTATGCATACTATTGATTATGAAAATATCTATGTTACGATAAAGATTGAGACTTTAGAACGCACGAGGTGCCGACAGCCGCAACGGAGCAAGCGTATGGACGCACAGCGCAGCTCCGCGACTCCACCAACGACATTAAATTTGAACACGAGAACGTCACTTACAGTATAGGTACACTAACAACAGAATATTATAATTGCAATATTACGATTAAGATTATCGGAATATAGAGATCATCGAAAGCCGACGAGAAGTCGGTACATAATGGCTACACTAACATTTTTCAGCGAGTACCGCGAGTATAGTTGTGCGAATGTGTTCCCGGCGGCCGCATTGCGGATAACTACCATTAACGCTACTTGGTGTCAGGTACGCAGCCTCGCTTCGAGACTTACAATATACTTACACTAGAATTAAGATGAGGCGAGATGCATCTAGCGAGTGTGGGCGCGTCGCGAGTACACACGAGGCAGGCGCGATGGGCGTGTCGAGGCAAGCGGGACAATTGACTGGCGAGTGGCGACATGCGGCCTCACTTTATAATGAAGCTACTGAGAAAAAGGTATCACCTAATTTCTCTACCGTTACAAAGGCAACTAGATGAAAACCTACGCTTAAGGATAAAAATCTAATTACGCTATAAATATTAAAATTAACATTGCTTCGTGTCCTCACATGCGAGACCGCTCGCGGGCGGCGACGGGCGAGGGGAACGCTCCCCCTGGCGCTATGTCCGCGCCCGCTTCACAAGCGTACGACTTAACATTATGTCACCAGCACTACCATTATGAATCACTTCGCAAGTATTAATTATTAAGATATTATTATGTATAAGAAAATTTTGATACCAATATGTTGGTGCTTCAATTATCGAGCGATATCCTACGGCGTATCATGAACACAAACGAATCAGGACAGACGTCTAATTTTATCTATCTGTGAAGACTCCGGTGAGTAGGTATTTTTAATTTATTAAAAAATGTACCCTAGCTAAAACGGTTACTTTATATTTTACTGTACAACGAAGAGCGTCTTAAGAGTTAATTAATAAAATTATAACTTCACAAATATACTTCAACCGTTCGACGATGAACCGGAACGCAAGCGACGAATCGTAAGTATGTCTGCATTCTGCATCACTATTACATTGTAACTCTCACTGATCAGTAACGTCACACTCACAATAACAATTAGTTTATTATATAATAATGTTAAAGTTAACTAAACAACAACTGCATCTACTATCACACATTTGAAATTTTAAAACAATTTTACAAATTGTAATCAAATATCATTATTGCTACGGCGACGGCACGCGGCGGGCGGCGCCCTCTCCGCCGCCTCCGCCTAGGCGCGTGCCCCTTGCCACTTGGGCCACATGCCACATGCGACCTATCATACGTACCCAAGACCAAAACCTCCACGCGGATCACATCTCACGTCATATACCGACAAATATACCGACTCTCGAGTCAAACGCAGCTATTCCGACCCACTTACTTAATATAATATAGTGCGCTCACCACACTAGTACCAAACGCAGAATACTGATATTATAGTTCACAGAATAGGTACGTGTACATTTGTGGTTCCTCGGTCTGTGCTATTATTTATTTATTATTATTATTATATTATACCTAAACTTCATCGACATTTTTGAGATAACATTGAAACGACTTTCATAGAGTAAAGATTGACATACATATTTAACATTACATGAACGGTACATTTTAGTTCTGAACAACGATATAACAGAAGCTATTAAATTGCTTAGCTTACCGAAAAATTAGATACGAGTACATTAAGTCCACCGGTGTACTTGCTGGTGTAATTCTCATCTCAACACAAACATTATATGGCCGACAGCGGATTAAAAATGTCAGAGGAAATCGATTATATATTTTTAATCACCAACTACATTATGATATGAAGTATGCACTACCTATAGTTGTGGATAATTGTGATCAAAATGGTTAAGTAGATAAGTATAATTGAACGGCAACGCGTCTTACTTTTGCAACCTTTCGAATAATAGTTACCAGTGGGAGTAAAACTATAGCGATTTAAAAGTACTAGGAAAATAATATTGCAAATCTGCTCTGAGACTTAATACTAACCTTTAATAATGCTATTCTACCGAGTACAACACACAGTCAAAACGCAGGTAAACAATTAGAAAACAGTTTCATAAAAGGTTGCAAAGAGCATGACACCAGTATTATATAAACGAGTTACCTACTTATTATTTCATATTTAAGTTAGAGCCAATGTTTGCGGTGTTATGTACGGCCAATAATCTGACAATTCGATACAAATTCGATCGAATTCAACAACGACATTACAACTGCTAAATAATAATCCCAAGGGGGCGATGAACATTCAAATAATGACTCATCGAATATAATTTTGATCGATACTGTTGTTGTTGTATCGAGAAACGACGGGTGTGTTGCGAAGGCTTCCCAGCGGTTGGGTGGTCGTTCGTGGCAGGATGCATGCCAAATAAAAGCGACATAATTTTCTTTGCCTGGCGGTCCTGGAAAAATACAATTTAAGGTATAGTTTGCTGAATAGAATGTATATATAAACTGTAAGCTTACTGAGCTATAAAAACTTCCTACCGGCTGCATTACTTACTAGATATACGACTCAATGTAGATCGTTCATGACGTTTGCTGCTTCTCTTTATAGTATGGCGTAGGCCTGGTGTTAAGCTGTACTGTAGTCTACAGTGAATGCGTATATCTATATCCTACCTAAAGGTAGTGCTTTGAGCTTTTGAACAAATTATAAGGCAATGTTTCATGTCATGTCAGGAGTTAATACTTCAGTCACACCCATTTATCATGCCATCCTGTATTTAATTCGAAGGAGTTAGAAAATAGTTAAAATCGTAAAATTCGATTGAATGACAGCTGCAGGACTTCGAATTTCAAAATACTAAACCTTGATTTTATCACGGATTTCGGCGGTAAATTATGCATAACATAACTTTCGTTTTGAATAACACAACACAACCAAGATCAAACAAACGATACCCGTACCTACTTATGTTATCAATAAACGCTTTTTACACAGATTGTAAATAATATTTAGAATATACCTATTGAGTTTTATATAATGTTTCTACTTAACCTTGATATTATGTGGTGGTGTGAGGTTATATT
The DNA here is from genome assembly GCA_018245335.1 of Dalla quadristriga. Classification (NCBI taxonomy): domain Eukaryota; kingdom Metazoa; phylum Arthropoda; class Insecta; order Lepidoptera; family Hesperiidae; genus Dalla; species Dalla quadristriga. Next base: position 14,712 of record DWLO01000123.1, read on the forward strand.
AACTTATGTGAGTAATTTATTAACATTTTGTGTATCTATTTTGTGTAGGTTTGTGTCTAAGAATATTAACCCGATGTATTTTAGTTCAAAACGTCCTACCTACTTATACCAAAGTGTATAATAATCAATAATGCTATAAATAAATTGTATTGTTAGTAACAGGTTGTATCTAGTAACAGGCCAGTAAACCTTACTACTGTAGTAAGGATGATCTTTTAAATAGGGAGGTAATAGGTACCTACCTACCTACGCTAAATGTACGTTTGTGTTAGTAAAAGTTTTTCTCAAAACTTATTAAGTGTCCTTAATAGCTGGAACATCACGCTAATTAAATGTAGTTAATACACAACATTCGTAAATCCAAAAGGGGCGTTGATTTGGTGTTTGGGATGTGCCGTGGTAATAGATATTTTTAGGAAATAACTTGGTTAAGTACTTTGTGCATTGATGTCGTAATTTTGAAAACATTTAAAAATTACGACATCTCAGATTTTTTGTTTGCAAATGAAAGGACTTACTGTGGGTAGTAGGATATAAAAAAATATTGCAATATTTACGCCTAAACTGTAGGTACAAGGGTGAATAAAAACTTCCGAGATTATTCTTGCATCAAATAGCGATAAAAGTTTCTCTAACTATGCTATCCTAACAAAGTTTCAAAGCTTTCAGTGATCGTGCATGCGGTGCAATACGCATACCTACTTGAGAACGACTTGTAAGTATATTTAAAACTATCACGTTTCGGATCTCTCGGTCGCACGTTCTGACATTTTCAATTCTTGTAAAATATTGGTATACTTCTGAAAAATATTATCATTGTTGACAATAACATTACGGACATTTTAGACATATTTTAATTTTCATATAGGTACTTACCTACCTAATTTTGTACAGCGAACAATGGCGAGAAAAATTAAGAATTGTGTTCGTCATTTTTGTCTATCAAAAACTATGTAGGTACCTATATGCAAATTAAAATATGTCTAAAATGTCCGTAGTTTTATTGTCAAGAATGATAATGAATCAAATTTTTCAAAAGTCTATCTAGATTTTTACAATCATTGAAAAGGTTAGAATGAGCGAGCGAGAGGGATAAAAAACGTGGTAGTTCTCAACATGGTGGGTGCATACAGTGAAGAAAGGGTTACATTGTGTTTAATATATAAAAATATATGAAAATCATCCATTAAGCAATTGTGCCATTGAAAACATGAATGTATGATAACTGTGTATGTTTCATTCATTACATGATAATGTCATTCATGAAATCATGATTATAAAAGTTGCAATATATTCGGAGAACCTACTAATATCATGAAACTTTGAGTGACTAATAATAATTTCAGAAGAGAAACGGTTCTTTCAAGTGTATGTTTACTTGTAGTCGGATGTATGTGTTTTATCTGTAAATTTAATCAATAGCTTCCAACACTACCTGATCAAAAAAGGGTAACACCACACCAGATTTAACCGACAATATCCAACTTCAATAGCACTAATGTATGAAAGTCAACAGATTATGTAGGTACTAGCCGGATTACATTCTACGATATAATTTGTCTATATTAGCTCACTGAACTATATATTATATACAATATATTAATATAATTTACATGTATAGCTAACTACAATACGCTTATGTATAGAATGATTATGCTCGTGTTTCTAAGATATCAACCAAACGACTCTCGTCCTACGCTCATGATGTCGCCGCATGCAAATTTATCGACCCCCAATTAAAAATGTTCCATGCCTCTGCGGCAAAACGGCCAAATCTTAATTTTGATTCGAATCTTCGATCGGCGCGGGCGATGTTGTAAACCGCCGTCTGAACAGCAAGCGCTATGATACATTCGATTTTAATCATCTACTCATAATTCCATACAAAAAGTACTAACTATGGATGCGGTCTATTAAAGGCCAGAGAGAGTTGTACGTCAAACCTGCCCCCTTCACCCGTTTAGAAGAACGTGTTATAGACGTAGCCAGTCGCAATCAGGCCGAGCACGAGCAGGCACAGCATAATCATTATCTTCTTCTGCACAATGGACAAACACGACACATATTAGTAACTAGTAGAGCTGGCGGGCCTCCGGGGACCTCGACCGCACCCCAGCTATCCACGTCAAATACTGACGAGTCATCAAAAACATCCAAGGTTGGAACCTCTGCCGCCACTTGGGGTGCTATTCCAAAAGCACATTTGACAGACGATAGCACAAACGGTCAAATAAAATGACGCGAGTGTGAAGCGACGTGCTTTCGGAAAGGAGACTGGGGTGCGATGCGACCGCGGTTCGGGAACTGCCGTCGAATAGGCAAGGTGGGTCTCCGAACGCAGTCCCCGGGGCCCGCCGCGGGCACAGGTTACCTTGAGCGCGGGCTGCGGCGCCGCTCACATGAAGTAGCTGGACACGTAGCCCACGACGACCAGCCCCAGTATGAGCAGACACACTAGGATCATGATCTTCTTCTGTCGTGCCGCCGTTAGTTGTGGCGAGTGGCGGGCATGCAACAGTACGCTTTATACTTGTCCGCGCCGGGCGCACGCGCTCGCGGCTCGGAATGTCTCTCACTACACGTCTCACCGACAACTCATTCAACGATTAGGGCTTTGCTTTCGTATGCGGTATGTGAACTGTGCGTGCGTCATTTGCCTTGCTCTTACTATAATCGAACCAAGGAGTAGAAAAAAATAAAAAGAAATAAATCGAAATAAAATAAATAAATGTAATTTCTCCACGTTCTAGACATATTTACATCTTGAGTAATATTCCTGATTACATTTCACATAAACATCTTTGTAACTCGCATCCCGTCGTTGTGGAGGGATCGTTAACTCTTAACTTAAACTATGCTCTAAGGAAGAATAATACAAAAACTCTTTGAAAACTAATAACGTTAATTAAGTAATCGTTTTTGATAATGGCATTAAATTAATATTTCACAGTCTTTCCATTAAATAAATAAGTGTGCGAGCTGAGGTTACAACAATTCAATACGCAGCTAGCGCCGCCTACATAGTGCTCTGCACACTGTCTCATGACAAAAACTTTAATCACAGGTATTTAACAAGGTATATTACCTACAACGATAACAGGTAAATGTGCGTTTAATAGCGGTGGACCCAAGGGGTATCACGAGAAAACCAGATCGAAAAAGGGCATGTCTTTGGCTGTTTCCGTATTCTACACATTGCAAGACGTGCAGAAAAATGTAAGTGGTCGATATGACGTGAACGTCACGAAAGCTATTTGTAAAACTAGATTATATTACAATGACATTTAAGATCAAATTGCAGACAACTTAATTTTGATATCACCGCGGATATCGGAGTGAGAGAATAGGGATATGGTTTTCGTTTAGATCTTAAAGTCACTGCGTCATTGCTAAAGTTATTTTGTATAGAATACGGGATTAGTCACAAAGTTCCTTATCCACAGTACCTGATAATTTTGTGATTTGTTATTTATTTCGTTATTCAAAAATTACTTGGATCCACCATTTTTATCCTTAATACAAAATATAGGCAATAGTATGAAAATGATACTATAAAAATGCTCCACTTAAATGCATTTGCGCTTAACGATTTATAACTAAATTCATCTAATGTAACATAGTAACATCTTTACATAACAGAGTGTCGACAATATCGGTAGAATAACGTGCCGTTAACTGAATATATAAGATAATTTAAATATATTTAAATATAAATTGTGCTTTCTTAAAGAAGGTACGAGTAAGTACTATATCAACAGATCTAACATAGCAATCAATATATATTCTAATTACCATAAGCAAGCATATTAGAATAATGTTTAATAAGATTTAATAGGATAGTAGTTTATTGTTTATACATTTAAAAATTATTACCTATCTTTCGTTATATGTACCTATATACACTGAGAAATTAATGTATTTACTCATCCATGTACGCAAGTTAAAATCATACAAATAGTATATATATAGTAAATATCCAAATTAGCTTGCCTATTAGCAAATTAGAAAACCAATAACAGAATATCAGTACTACAAAATGTAGAACAAACGACAATAAATGAAATCTTATACTTAAAACATTATGTGATGAGCCAAGCTGAGCTGCCAATACTGATAATTATTAGGATTTCAATATATCGTAATCATTAATGGATATGTTAGCGCAAAAATATTGATTGTACTATACGAAAAAATTTACAAGATGAATGAACACTTGCAGTCGAGCTGATGTCAGTCGCAAGTCACATATTATTATGTAACGCTAAACATAGCAGCGGAATTTCCGATTCGAAAACGAAACCATTAGTAGCTTTGGGTGCGCTCATTTATTACATACTGTTATTAAAAAAAATTCAACACCAACACGTAGCGTTTATCAGTTTAGCTTTCCTGTCGCTCGCAAATTCTAACATTTTCAATTATTGTAAAAGTCTGGGAATACTTTTGAGACGTGTTTCATTAACTTTCTTGACAATAAAATTACGGACATTTAAGACCTACTTTAATTTTCATAAACCCAATTTTTGATACAGAAAAACGGCGAGAAAACTGTTTTCGTTGATAAAAGCTCTTAATTTGTTTTTGAACAAATTTTTTTTTAACATATTAGAATAAGTTTTATTAAGATCAAAGTCATCATATCATAGTGTTTAGTGTGGTAGATCAGCCACTCAATACCTGCATAATTCCATAAGAAGAATGCAATATTAATAAACTTAATTTTATTTTAACTAATTTTCTATATTGAACAATCTAAAATTTAACTCGAATTAAAATCTTCCCAATAAATAAAATTGGAGTGTCTGTCTGTGATATTAAAATTAATGTGAATAATTAAATGGCATAAATTATGCTATTTAAATAGAAATATCATATAAATGAAACCCAAACATAATCATGCTGTTTAATCTGTCCTGGTGTATAAAGTGTTCTTGTGTTGTATTGTATTGTAGTCAATAGTTTTAAGAATTAGACCCGCCTCAACACTATACTGGGGCATAAGGGGTAATCTGAAAAACTTCTGAAGCTAATAATATTTGGGTGTTCCAAAAAATTTATATTAAGTGTGTACAAAGGTTGTCTGGATGAGATCGCTATCAGTGATAAGTTCGCCATTTGCGGACTGGATATTATTTTTTTACGGTGTGCAATAAAGTATTAAAGTATAAAAAGTAATAAAGTATTGTATTGTATTGTATTGTATTAAAAGAACGACCCTCTGCGTAGGAGATAAGGTGACTGGATTGACGGTGGTACTACCGTATTCAAAATGCACCTATTGAACCACCTATTAACGCCAGATGGATTGCAAGCATCATTCGGTCGTAGTTAAGATTACCAATCAATCAAATGAAATTGTAATATTTTTTCACATATAACATAGAATTGCATTTAATGAACGATAACTGTCAGGTCTTTTGTTCTAAAGTGGATATACTATGTACAAACATAAACATTATTTCAACAATTAAATTTGCACCAATAATAAACAAAGAGGTATGAAGTATGTCTACATAAAACAACAAGGATATAAAGTGAATTTAAATTAGTGATTAACTTCCACGTAGATTGTATGTAATTTTATTAATAACAATTCAGCGCTCATAATTTTTTGAGATCTTAAGACTTTTCAAAAGATACTGTTATGAACTCTTAAGTATGACTAATTCATTTTAAAATGATATAACCTTGAGGGTATTATTTAAAATGTTCAATGTTCAATATTATGTACACATGGATTAACTTGTTTAAATGTTTAGCGAACTAGACTGGTAACACCAGCAAGCTATATGTACATACAAGAGTTTATAAATGTAAAGCACACTACTTATTGCCCTTTACACGTATTGTCCTCGATATAACATACATCATTATGGGCATTGATTTTTTTAAATTATTTAGATCGATAGCGATTATAAGGAACGATGCGTGAAATTAATGAAAGTATTTTTTTTTAATTCACTGCTATAAGAAGTATTTTACAGTAGTTTAAAAAGTTCTTCTATAATTGTCTTAAGGGCACGCAAGCCGCTTTTGTTCCATACAAACGGCTAAAGGTAAAAGCTTTAGTACAGTATTAGCTTTTTATGTAAACTTTGCGCGTAAATACATAACACTAGGAGTGTGAAATCTCCAAAATAGTTTACCAACAGGCGTAGATAATTGTTTCGAAAGTTTAAATAGTTTTTCCCTCGTTTTCTATAAAACCCGCTTCCAATTGCTTATCACTGGGTTAATCCCTTCTCATACGGCGCTTGTTTAAATGGCAAGCAGTTAAGCCACGTTCACCTGCGAGTACGTCTTCCGGCATGCGTACCCTTAAGACCAAATGTCTGCTGCAACATACTATTCAATACCAATAATCTGGCCAAACATTAACAAAACAAAATTTATCTTAGACGCTATCTGATTCTATTCCCATACCCGCGAAAGGGGTAAGGATTGGATCACAATTATAAATTAATAATGGTAGTATACAGATGAATTTGAATTAAGAGTAGTGGATGAATTAGATATAACAGTCCGTCATTCCTTCCCTCGATGAGCTGATGGCGCCTTGTTCCGTGGCTTAGCGGATCGTAACCGCAAGCACTATTATTAATATAACCAGCGTAACAGACAGGCATATAATGATGAAGATTTTTTTCTGCAATGACAAAGGAAAAACAAAAACAAAATAAAATTTCCGCTCAAATAGGTAAAGGTAAAAATCTAATACTTATACTTAAAGGTGCCTTGTAGAGAAAGTTTTCTGTTAGTGTCTACACAGTACCTTACAGTACACTAATGAAATGGTGCTCGATTTGTGAAAGCATTATAATCACTAGAGTGAACTGATTCCATCACGTACATAAAATCATGCATCAGTACTTAGATAAAAGCAAACAGGAGGATACGGTACGCTCATACATCGAGTTACTTAAAGATGGGCTTGATGCAAATACACGTAATCACGCACCTACACGAATATAATTCTTGTATCGTGCACGCTTAGTAACCAACAACAGGGATAGTGAGATGTACTCAGTCTGTAGCGCGAAAGACTCCGGTATGTTGTCGTATCGCGTACAGTCACGACCATGTTTCGTCAGCGACTAAAGGAAATGTGTGACGCTGGTCATAGGTTCTGCGATCACGCGTGATAGACAGGTAACATATCTCCCTTTATTTGATTTAATCTAAGCGTCAGTATATACTTTTACACCACCAAATTTGGTCGTTATATACTTGGTGTTTTAACTTTTTTTAGAACCAACTGAATTAAAAGTGATAGGGCCCTATGGAACCTCATTAAATATTAAACAATGTGATCTTTGTAAAAAAAAAGTTGCTTATGATGGAATAAAATGAAAAAATAAAAGCACAATTAATTATGTACACATTGAACCGACATTATGCGCAATACACTGGGATAATATTCAGTTTCTATCATATCGCCTGCCATGCTCAAAAACTAAGCACATCAAACCATAGACAACATGCGCTAAACACAGACTATTGCATACATCTAATGACAATTCACAAAGACAAGACAACAAGGCAGAAAATAGAAGTTTTACAATACACCAATATGCTTACAAGTGCAAATTTAAAACAATACTGTTTTGTTACAAATCATGGGCATTATTATTAAACTGCCTGCGCTTTTAAGTAAATAAATGACTACATTATTGTAATGTATGTTCAGGAAAGCGAGATATAAAAGTTTTTTTTAAATTATTCTTAACGACATTCTTGGTCGTTGCTAATAATACCTACTGAGTTATGAGGTATTTTAAAACTGTGGATTCAAAATTATGAAAAATGCTTAGCTCGTTTTTCTTCATCCATTTGAAGTTGGTTTATTAAAACTTTATTACTCATAGGTTTTTTTAAATTCTTAACCAGAGCCCTTATAATATAATTGTCAATAATTTGTCAGTATTATGTAACATTACGGGCTTGATATGTTAACTTGCAAGCCATACTAAAACCTCCTCCTCCTTATGGAGGTCTGTTGATTACAGTATTATTACAGGAAGCTAATTCATTTTTTATTTGAAAGCTAGAGACTCATACATGCATATGCATACCTACCTCATGCATTTCGACAAAGGAAACCAAAATTTGAAATACAAAGCAAAACACTTAATAACCGAGACGCTTTCCTGGAAGGGAAGAATGAGAAATCGTCATCTATTATATCCGTCCCCTTCGAAATATCAAATCGAAGTAAAAAGTGGGTTAACACAGACACCGGCTAGTTTAGTTTTAATGTACTTTATGGTTTACAGAGAACGTGGCCCGAGCCCTGGCTGGTCCAGTTTACACAGTGCGAGCTGACTAGTAGCTCTCTCAATCGCTTTGAAAAAACCGACATAATATCCACATTAATTTTCAGCCATTTATTTGCAGTGAGTGCACAGGTAAATACGTATTCCCCGTGCACACGCCAGTGAGTAAGGCGGTGAGTGCACGGGTCGGGTCATACACAATAATAATATGCAATTATTTTAGTCTTACAATAGGTAACAAACGAACGAGAGAGATTAGGATATCCTTCAGACTGAAACGTGAATATCCTTCTTGACAATGATGGGCGTTTTTTTTCTGTCTGACGTAGCGTTAACAAGGTAATTGAAGAGAAGTTGAACTAATAAATATATTACTTATTACTACTTATTATTATTGATTAGAGCCATCATAGTATTGTGTCAGATATTTTACGGCTTATGTGTAATGTAATATGACTTGCAATTAACCTTTACAGGCAATTTTTTGGGAATACAGCTGACCGCTATTCAAATATCTTGCATATAAGAGTAATGAATGTAACTCATGAGAGATCCTAATGTAGTTAGTGGTCGACAATTGCAATACATTTGCACGCTAACTCGCACCGTGTAAACCGGCCACTACAAGAGAAGAGTGAACCGGGGAGTCTGTGGGAGGCATTACCTTCCGCGCCTTCACAGCCCACTTGTGGGCCGAAATGAGTTCCCCGCGGCCCGACTCCACGTAGTCGGTGCTCTGCGTCACGTGGTGCTCGATGCGATCTACCAGTTCGCCCTGCTCGGCTAAGGTCGGCGGCGCTAGGAGGACGGGGATTGGCGTGCGGCCGATTGGTTCATACGGTTTTAAGGCTAACCCACGTTAGATGTGTTACGGAAACCGACCAGTAGACGGCGCTGATTAAGTTAAGATAGAGGATAGAGTTAAATTCGAAAACTATAAAGATTAAAATGTGACGCCCACAAAACAAAACATAGAACATGTAAGTTTAAGTCGACACACGCACATACATGTGAATACATTTAGTGATAGTCTTAATTATACAGTTCGTTAGTTTATAAATATATAGTTACATCGATTGAAACACTTGTTACATAATAACGTGTTTATAATAATATATAATAACATTCATGAATATAGTAAATAGTATATGATTGTGTGGTAGTATGGCAAGTGGATAAATACAGTTATTATATAACAAATATCAACATACACAAGAGGCAAATTACGCACACACCAAATTAAAGTCAAATTAGTGAGACATAGTTAGATTGTTAAAAGTAAGAAGCCCATTTCCACCGAGTGTAAGTTCGAGATACACGTAAAGTTAGAAACACAACAGTAAAAGCCAATTAGTGTGAATGCATAGATGGGTAACATAAATAAATAGAACCAAACAAAACAAAACAAAACAAAAACATTGTGTGAACCAATCACCGAATAATCAACGTAAACAAAATGCAAGGTAAGTAGGACCGTTCACAGCGTAAACAAACGGGCGGGAAGGGGGGCGAGGGGGTTCAGGAAAGGGACAAACAAAACAAAAACGCATTAGCAACGAATGAATCGACACTGAAATGATGACAACTCACCCGTCGAGCTTTGCTCTGATATTTTAGTGCCTTCTTAGTATCTTGTGTGGCGGTTTGGACATAGTCCACAGCGTGTTCTACATGATACTCAATGCGGTCGATCATCTCTCCCTGTATCCATAGGAGATTGTTTAGTAACGCTTAACCTATTTTATATATTAACTTATAGTATACCTAACAACATTGAAAAGGTCATTACCAAAGACTTGCTCAGAGGCAGTGAGGCAACTGTGAAACTTGGATAGACTTTCAATTTACGCTTCATTAGACTTAGGAGCAAGGGCTCCGAATGAGCGATTTCAGGTCAATTGAAGCAATAGTAGAGTTTTGTGTCAAGCCTTACAAAATAACAACCAAGTTTGTTATTTATCGAGGTGAGTACCGCATCCAAAAACTACCGCAATCGGTATTGAAGCGTTTAACTCCAAATTTGACCATTCTGACCACTTGGCTGAAGTCGCGTATGCTTGGTACAATACTCAAATTGGCGTAATCGTCAAATGCAGACGATGCAGCTCCTCTTCTCTGCCCTTTGGTAATATTTCATAAGATACGGGTGTGGCACCCGGACATTCAGTTAACCGGGTGTTAATTGGCGACTGAAGTACATGCCAGCAAGCCACAAATAAAATTCCATAGGAGGACTAAGTTGAACGCCTTACAAGATCATTCCAACCGAAACGCAAAAGCTGTATAACGGCATATATATGTGTGTTGCTTGTAATTGCACTACAAGATATAACTTTGAAGTAATCAGGGTTCAAATCCCAGGCACGCAAACATTGCGAGAAAACCTACAGTCATGCATAACTGAGAGTTATGCATAATGTTCTCCAAGGCAATTGAAGTCTGCCAATCCGCACTTGGTCAGCGAGGTGGGCTATGGCCTAACCCTTCTCATCCTGAGAGGTGACCCGTGATTAGTAGACCGGAGGTGGGTTTTGATGATGATATAACTTTTCACCCGATTCCTTATATGTTTGGACTTGTACTAAGAATATAAAAAGTAAAAGATGTGTGACCTGACTCTCGACGAGCATGGCCATATCCATGAACATGTCGTGGAGCTCGCGGATGGACGTCTCCAGCTTGATGATGTCGGCATGCCGCGCCTCGATGTCAGCCAGCGTCTGCTTGGCTTGCTGAGTCTCCATTATGATCTGGAAATCGTTTCAACAGTGCTGAAATGTTAAGTATGCCTTTGTTAGAAAAGTCATTGAGTAAGCCTTATAAAATTCAAATAGTGTCAAACTTCCATTATGAAGAAAAGAAACGTGCTCAGATTATCTCTTCGAGTCTCCGTTAAGACGCCTGTCATTTTCCGCATCTCTCTCGCTCACACATTCTAATATTTTCGAGGATTTTAAACGCCTAGGTAGACTTTGGGAAAATTGAATTAATTATCATCAAAATGCGAAACGTCACAGTCCTCCAACTTGTATTACGCTAAAATTCAATTTGTACGTAAGCTGATGCCCTTGGAAATAGTGAACATTTTCCAACCCAGCACATATTATAGAGTGATTAAAAACCGTTTCCGAGTATTACGCTATCGATTTTCAGCAACGTTCAATAACCTTCGACATAGTTTAGTAATTACGTGTGGCATATCCATACTCGCGATATGTTTGTTGCCTTTTTTCAGCCGGTAATATCAAATGAATTGTACACTAGAGTTTCTACGTATCTCTCCATGTTTTATGTTCGCAACTCACTTTTTATGTTTCACTGTAGCTGGATACTACTCGCAATTTGTTTGTTGCCTTTTTTCAGCCCATATCGAATATTAACTAAAATTTATACGTATTTCGGCATGTTTAATTATTTATTACAAGATAAAAGGAAATTTTTGAGACTATTTTTTACACCTTGGTTAACATAACTTGTTTTTTTATGCACA
>DWLO01000124.1:0-26427 GCA_018245335.1 Dalla quadristriga
CCTGTATGTATGTAGTTTGTTCGCGAATATTTCGACAAGTGCTGAAAGTATTTCTATGCGATTTTCACTAATCGATAGAGCTACTTTCCAGAAACGTTATTAGTTATATACTATTCATTACTCCTTATATGTATATACTTAATGCAAGCATATTAATGGCGGTTCTTTTACTTTAATAGCTTTACAGTGAAAATACTCTAGTATTTTCTAATGAGTTTCTTGCGCCGCTTATTTTATCATAGCAAAAACGCACATTCACGATTTGGTGGTACAGTTTGTGTCAAAAACGATACACATGTTTAGTTCAGTTTATTTATCCTTTATTGTATAGCCTTAAAATAAAGGGTCACAATGGGCGGAATAAACGGCTGGCGGCATTTTCTACCAGCTAACCCCGGGTACTGATGAGAGGATGTGGCAGGTGCACACATACATAGGAACTTAAAAATAGAATCTCTTAAAGACGTTCTCACTGACTGACTGACTGATTCACCATCGCAGGGTCTAAACTACTGAAACTAAAAACATGAAATTTATACAATCGGTTCCTTTAACGACGTAGGCATCCACTAAGGTAGGTATTTTTGACATTCCACCCCTATGGGGGTAAAATAGCGCTTGAACGGTTGTTTAAAACTCCGCTGATTTTGAAGCAAGCACTATGAAAACTGGTATTTAGCTTTTTAGTTACAAATGAAGAAATACGTCATTCAACGTTTTTGCAAACCACCTCCCAAGGGGGTAAAATAAGGGATGGAAGTTTGTTCGAAATTCCGCCGAATTTGAAGCAAGCACTAGTAAGTATTTAACTATTTAGTTAAAATTAATAAATACTTTGTACAATAATAATAAATACTTACAACACAAAGCAAGAACACAACTCGGCAATCCATTGTTTTTCGTATTACGCACTTTTACTTTAAATATGAGTATTTCACTTGAAGACTGGGTCCCGGTGAGTGTTCAACGCAAAGCTCTGACTCCTACTACGAGCATATCGGCACAAGATAAACAGGAAACAAGGAATTTGCTTTTGCCAAGCACGTGTGTCAATCATCGAAATGACAGGGAACAATGACTCCACAAAGCATTGGATTCGAATCACTGTCAGAGCGATAATATATAAGTGAACTTCTTTGTCATGAAATTGACAGAAAGGCAGGCTAGTTAGCCACTACCATGGGCATCCGCAACCAACGTCGAATAGGACTGTAGGTAGCCACGGTATTATATCCTACTAATACTATATATATATTTGCCGTGTGGTGAAGGCAGAACAGAATACAAATTGTCATCACCCCACCTCTTCCCGCGGGTGTCGTACGAGGCGACTAAGGGAATGTAACGGAGAATGAACAGCGTCCTCTGTGCAGCAACTACCATCTGCTGCGATCACCAACCCGCCTGCCCAGCGTGGTGATTATGGGCAATTCCTCTTATTTTTAGGAAGGGCCTTTAGTTCAGCAGTGGGCTACTATAGGCAATTCCTCTTATTTTTAGGAAGGGCCTTAAGTTCAGCAGTGGGCTACTATAGGCTGTTGATGATGATGAAAGTATTGTTTTGTAAAGAGTTCTATTTTGTTTGGATAACTTGAACAATCAAAAATCATATTAATCTTTTTTAATAAGTTGAAGCGTAATCAAGCAAACGAGAATTCAAAGGAAGACATATTTTTCAAGGTTCTCACGGCACGTCCCGTTTCCATTATTAAAGGACATTCATCACGCGCAGCTACAGTATTTCACTGGCATTGTTGTTTTAATTGAAGCGGGTTTAAATTAGAAACGATAAAATGACGTCCATAAAATTCGGTCTGTGCTGTACTCGGTATGTTTATTATGGGTCAGGGAGTGTTCAAGCATTCATTATAATATGCAAATGAAATGCGTGAAATGTGAGCGTAGCGGAAACTACGTGCAACAAAAGCTGAGTTTTATACATCCATCATAATTTTTTTTAAATCTCATATTAATATTATTCATTCATTGTACCAAAAAATATGTGGTTTAAAAGGCAGGCTTAACGCTAGCAGCATTCTCTCCCAGTCAACCTTTGGGCTAAGCAGATAGCGAAGGCTGTAGAAATAAAAATAATGAATAAAAATATTTTTTTAACGTAGATATCCTATAAAATAAACTACAAAACAATATCAAATAGTCAAACAAAATACACTGAGTTTCTTACTTGAATAGAATATACATAATAACTTTAAAGTAAGTAAAGTAAAGTAAAGTAAAAAACATTTATTCGTAATGACTGAACCTACACCCTACAATTAACAAAAACAACAACAAACAATATTGGTTGGCAAGGAGCGCAAGTCACGATGTAAAAGGATTTTAAATGGAACTCATAATACAAACATAGACTAAGTTTGGGAAATGATGTCAATTAATTCTCCCTGCAGCTCTAGTTGCAAGTAAAATAATTAGTTTATTATAAAAAAAATCATCATGATTTTAAGAACTGATTATTAGATCTACTAAACATGTAATATATCTACTAGCCAGTATAAAATATTATCAAATCAATAAAATTATCACGACAAAGGAAAAAAAATCTGTTTGATGAATATCGCGCGTCCATATTTGTTAGTAGTGTGAAGTCGATAGGTATAATAAGTCTGAGACGCTAGGTACGATGGTACTAAAATTTACTGGTGCGATTCCCTTTGCACACTGGTTCCGTCTTTATTCCGAGACAGATGCGTGGTCTAAATCCAATTGGTGTAATGGTGTTTCTCTGATCCGTATTTCGCTTCCAAAGGAATCGATATTGTACCCGCTGGCCGATTCCCGGCACTTGTAGTTTTACGGCCGGATGTTCCGCTTCGGAACATCCTCTTGGAGCGTATGCGTCTCGTTTCTAACGTCGTACGTTGTGTATCATGATCGCCATTATTATTGTTTACTTGGATCTGTCCGTACTGTAGGTACACTATTGAAGTGAAAAAGTTATACGAGGCATAGTCTACCACTTAAGCAAAGCGCATGTTGACAGACTTCATAAGCCTTTAAAATATTAAGGAGAACTTTCAGACGTTAAGACGTCAGAGAGACTCAAGATATTTTCCTTCAAGCGAGTGATATAAAACGAATATAAAATCAGAGTGCCTCTAAATTTAAACCCAGACCCTTTGGGACATAAATCTGATTTAAGGTAATACCTCGATTTTTGTGTACGTATTCTCATTACAAATGTAGCCTAAGTATTATTTGTAAATTTCTGCCAAATGAATATTTTATTCTTGACAGCCAGAAACTAGTTTCGCCCGCGGCAAAATAGTTTAGTTTAATAGTGTATAGCACTCTTCCAACAGCCATTGAATGGTTGGTTATAGATGTAGAAGATAACGATATTACATAACTAAATTAACATACCTACGTTTTACAGCTATTCAATTTTCAGAATTTATAGCATTTTCCTGCTATTTTCAGATTTTAGTTTGGGGTGTATTTATTTCAATAAACACCCTTTTAGTGTTACAATGTAAGTAAGAATGTCCTTAAAATTAAGTAATAGGTATTTGATTCTATGAATAGCTAATTTTATAGTAAGGAAATAAATAATTACATAAAATTTAGTTTTTTCAATACTTTTATTCTTTAATTTTACATTTTTGTAAATGTTAACTTTGTTTTCTGGTACAAAAACAATATAACAAACTGTGTAACTTTAAGAATATTCAGATATTCAACGTACATTAAAATATGTATGTATCAATAACACAACTATTATTACAAAACTTAAATATACGCTGTAATACAAATAGGTATTAAACAATTGTTAAAATTGACTTCATTTTCTGATTATTCTTAGCACATTGACGAGCAGCTGATATTCTGGACACAATAAAAATATTATTGTTTTAATAACGCCTATGGGCGGTTACTGTCCATCAATATGCTAATTTATTATAGATGTACAGTACATACTAACTTTTATCTTCATTTTACTAATATTAATCTATTCTCTCAACATTATTCTAAATGGTAGAGTAAATATTATAAATTCAGATTAGTCAAACAGTTAGTTAAGAAGAAATTTGGGGTTTAAAAATTGTTACCATGTATTTTATAAATCCCTAGTAAGAGCTATGACAAAGGTCCCACAAGTACTCCAAGAATTAGGAAAACAGGCTAATTTATTTTACAATCAGTAAGTAGGCAGTCCTTCTTACAAAATGGAGTTGTAATTTTGTTCACATCACATGCTAATAAGTATTCTAAGCATCTTCTAACTAACAAAGAAATATTAAACATTTTCCATGAACAATAAATATTGTTTTGTACTCACGATTATCATACTTTACGCCAGTATTTCGCACCATTTCGAATTTTGTGGTTCCCTCCCTACCGCACTTTGACCATGACCGCGATACATAATACATAACTGGAGGTAAAATGTAATAGTCGTGAGAAGGTAAAATACCAGTAATAATATGTACAGGCTGTTAAGTTTATGGTTAGTAAAGTTTATATGTTATAAAAAGCATCCTCTTTAGTAGCTGAAAAGCATACTTTACGGCACTAAAACAATTTTTTTTTTAAATACTATAGTTTGTTCTACCACGTTAAAAATAAACTAGGTACCTATATAGGTATACGGTCGTATGTGTTTCATTTTCATTATATTAAGTAGAAAGGCCTTCAGAATTGAAATGACGTATAATACTGCCTTGATTTTATGATGTGCGTACCAATCGTACATAAACTGTGCAAATAGATAACTTTAAAAATATCTTGTTTCCTAACCGAATTTTACAATCGTATTATTTTTTTGTTCCAACTGTACTTACAAACGTAGTATGTATCAACTTTTATAAAGTTCGTCAGCATTTTTGAATGGGCAGTTCAAAAAGGCTACATATCAAAAATCTACTTTTTGTATAGTAAAAAATCCAGTTACGATCAAAAATACTAATTGCCCAGCAAAATACTAACCTCCAAATATTATTATCTAAGCAACGTTATAAGTTAGTGACGCACCGCTATTTATCTTTTTAGACAGCAGCTTTCTTCTATGTTTCTATAGAGCATACTATGGAGCAGCTTCTTTCTGAACGCATATCTAGTAATGGACCTATTAGATATCATTAGATGAAATGAATTCTAAATGAGGTCTTTATTTTTTTATCTAGCTAATCCTTACGAAACCAATAAATCCTATTTAGACTAGTCCCATCATATTAATGCGATGATGACAACAGATGTCGACGGCACCCCGCTGCTCGGGTTCCTATTTTATGTGTGAATTAAAAATCCTAACTAACCAAACTAAAAATTCTAGTTACAAAGGTTTATACTATGATTATGAAGTATGCGCTGTTTATTTTGTTGTGCAATCAGTATTTTTGAAGTGAAGTAATTTATTACATGTAAACAAGAGTTATTTAATTAATGAACATAAATTAATGGTGATAAGTTTTTTGATGAGCAATTTAAAATTACCCTTTTTGAATTTGTACAATCACATACAATAGATATCAAAGTCCTACAATGCCATTTAACAGTTTTTGTGAATGAAATTTGATAAAACCAAAACATTCACAACAAATAATTGAAATGGGAATATATTTTGTGTTATTCGTCATGTAAACCTGCCGTTAATTTGTCATGTTATGAATATTTGCAAAGCGGATATTCGAATATTATTGCTTATAGTTTTACCGAGCAAAGTTTCATAAAATTGGTGAATCGTAGGATATGTTTAGATATATGTATGGACAAGAGATGGCAATCTTGGGTAGCAGACCATATAATAAAATTTAACGTGATAGAATCAATATAATAAAATGGGTAGGTAGATGAAAAGAAGTGATTATTTAACATTTTTCATCCTTTGGCAGTAATATATTTACACTGTATTTCTTGATGCGTAAATACCCGCCAGACAACGTTATTGCTTAAATCGAAATTCGTCTAAGGTATCATCGACCTTTATCCAAAATTATTTTACTAAGAAAACTTATTTACAGATTTATCTCACGTTATACCTAAGTCCATTCATTCACCCGAGCTTATAAAAATCATGACTAGTACGGTTTCAAACAAACACGCATGTTTTCGCTAAAGTTCGTGATGTATGATAATCAGACAGAGGTAGTGATTTGTTCAATGAGATGATGTTCTCGGCGATGACAAGAGGCTCTGCAGGAGCCGGGCCGGCTCCAAGTGCTGCCGCGGCGCGCGAGGCCTTCGGGGACACTGCGGGAGGGCCGCAACGGCACGGCCCGTCGGTAGCAATCGGGACAGCGTGATGCGGCACAGCAACTGCGGTTCAAGGGAGCGGCGTAGGACAAAGACTTAGGGAGTCTAGCGTGACACGTAGGTCCAGGCCAAGCGCAGTATGCAGTCGCGCCGCCGGCACTGCAAGCGCACCAGGCGGGCTCGCATCTAGGTGGAGTCATACACGGACATGTCTCGGATATCGTCGGCGCAGGCGCCGGCGGCGGTGGCTCCGGTTCACGCTTTGAAAACCCGACGAAGAACAACATTAAGGCACCGGCTAAGGTTGCAGCAGTCGAGAAGTAAAACCCGGCTCTAGGTACTTGTTGGTTTATGTAGCCTGTCACTGGCACGCCTACTATCACAGGTATAGCCTCGGCTCCTTGAACGAAACCTGTTTGGAGAAAATATTTGTTAGATAGCTGAATATTGGTTATAAAATGTGAAAATTGTTGTATAGAATTTATTAAGAAGTTATTTCTTACTCCAAACTTTGGTGAAATGTCGGCCCCGAACTCGCTCCATCGTAAGCATTTTCATTGAATACAAAAAGCCTCCCAAACATAAACCGTACATCCAAGCGAACAACACGTAACCATGGTAGCCTTCAACGCTGCTTAATGCCAGCATTGAGATTCCTGAAAAGGAATATTGTATTATTGTTACCGTAAATAAGCAGCTTTCTTTTTGTATTCGTGAAGTGTTTACGCATACATTGGCATAGAGCATTTTTCAATTTACATTAAAGGAGATGCCAAAATGATGAAGGATCACCCGTGCGTTGCTGCTATAGTGACTAGAATATTAAGAAGCTCTTCCTACTCACACGCAAATTTGCATAGCGATGTTTACTATGGCTACTTGATCCTCGTTTAGAACTTAAAAGAAAAGTATGTTTGTAAAAAAACGTGTGTATGTATGTTTGAGTGTGTATGATGACCAAGAAGGCAAAATTGGCCATGTTACTTTAGTAGAGTGACGAGCGTATGCGTGATATCTCCATTTCTAAATGCTCTAAGTTACAAGAATACGAGCAATTATAAATGTGTAGCTACCTATTCCTAGCATGGCAGTTTGGCACAAGTATTGTTTGGAGACAAGGCATTGAGCCGAAGGGCGCACCAGGACCAATCCGAACCCCGCGCAACCCAGTACGGCTGCGAACCCCAGAAACGTCTGGAGCAAAACCAGCGCACTTTCCTCCAAGCCTTCTTGAAAACCTTGTAAAGCCTGCGAAAAGCAATTTCAATGTGGTTAAGAGGTACATAAAACAGAACTTCATTAATGAGTATTTCGTTATGCTAGGGCCGCACTGTCGGGGTTTGGCGAATAAATCGTATTAACGCGATAGTGTGGTTGCGTGCATCGTAACGTTCGTTCCGCGGATTTGAGCTAACCGGAATCCAGTTCGGTAAAGTTTCGGTATCTTAGTTCGCATCAAAGGAAGTTCGTTGTAAATTCGCTCACTCGGCCACACTATGAAAATTCACAAAACAAAAAATATTCGCCGTATCACGAATAGTGTGGCCAGCTGATTTGCTAAATGCCGAAGTATCCTAACATTCGCCAAACCCCTTTAGTGCACCCCTAGCATGAGCCTTTCGTTAGCTTACCAAAAAAAACACTGGAGTATAAAGTCCGAAAGCGGCGAGACCAGCCGCTAACAACAAAACTTTGGCCGGCCGGGACTGGAGAGGGCTTAAATCAATGAGCGGGGGTCTTTTTAGGCCTTTCTTCTCTTTTACCTGCAAAAAACTAACTGTCATCAGAGTCTCTTGAGGCGCACGTTAATTATAAATTTTAAAAGAGGAACGACGATCTTAATTAAATTTCAGTGAATAAAGACTGCGTTCTCTTGAACTATTTAAAAACTATTAAATCTTAAGAAAATACAATGAAAGCGGAAGTTAGTCAGACGCCATGACAGTTATTTCCTTTTTCTACGATGAAGTATTTGTGCTTGATTACTTAATTTATTGCGTAGAGTCTGCACGACAACTTTGTGTACTTTCAAGCCATTTATATAATATTTGATGAGTGTAATTGTGTAAACATGTAAGTTTTTCTTTATTATTATTGTAATTCAAAGCTTACTTTTCGTCGTTGGTTCTTCAAATGCAGAATAGCACGGCGCTGGGGGTGATAAAGGGAGGCGCTTCGGTATACGGCGCTTAGAAAAAATGCCAAAACCAATATTCCTGTTATCGCTTGCAGTCCTAGTCGCCAACCAAGTTTTCTGTTAATATTAAAATGCTACATTTAGTATGAATACATAACGTGCATTTGTTAGATTTACGGATATTGTTACTATTTGGAATATAATATAATCTAAAGTAGCTTGTCATGGAACTGGCATCCTTACTAATATTAAAAATGTGAAAAAATTTGTGTTTTTTTGGTTTTCTTTCTTTGATGATGCAACAGGGCTAAAGATCGACGTGGTTTTTTGCATAGAGATAGTTTATGGGCCGGAGATAGACATAGGCTACTTTTTATCTCGCAAAATTATCAGTTCCTGTGGTTGACATTTTTGAAAACCCATTTCTATTTGATAACTAAGTTGTTATTATATTGATATGCAACATAATTAAATTGACATTGAATTCTACTGACTCATTATTATTATTGCTTAAATTTAAGACTATAATTTGTAATTTGTGAAGATTTGGAGCTAGCTTTGAAGTTTTAATGAACTTAGATAATTATTGACAAATTTGTAAACAGAATTGTAACGATAAATTGGAATAGCCCTCCTATTGCAATTCCCTCACGGGGTTCATGCGCACACTAACCCGAATTGTAAGACCTAGATTTTAAGCATGAACGCAATAAACAAATTATGATAGATAGGAATTTTCCACGGGTGGAGCTGCGCGCAAAGCCTCGTCAAATAAACTTTTTCCAGTATAAACTTTTAAAGTACCTTTACCCTGCCAATTAGAAGCCCTCGCTAGATATTCCGAGCATGAAGCAACACAATACAATGCTACAGTATCAAAGATTACACTCGGACCGACCTTTTCTTTGCCGCGGCTACGTGTTCTAATTACGTTTACAAACAACAATGTACGTACTTAACAAAATAAATTTTCTATTCTACTACAGTTAACAATATTGTAGAACAGCTGTTAACCATTTCTTTGTTTATCGCATTTAAGATAACTTTATGGACAGACAATAAAACAGGGAACGATAAAGTTTCAACTGAAGTGTTAATTATATTATACTTAAAATGTTTCATTACACTGATAGTTATATATTTAACTATAGCTAAAGGCTCTTAAAAGACTGTGTTAATTAAAGTATCTTGAATACGTTTTACAAGGAAGTTAACTCGACTCTCCGCGGTATGAAATAAATTCTGCTACAAAATAATCGTACCTACTGTATCCGACGGCGATATGATTTAAAAGGCGAACTACATTGGAGGAAACAAGTTAAAAATTGGCTTAAATACAACAATACTGTAAATATTATTAACAGAAGATTTTCATGAAAGAGTTATCTTGACCACGCATTGCCACCTAAACACAAACTCACACTTAATCACACATACACCAATTCAGACACAAATACACACACATACTCACATGTACACACACACTCACTTCTAGTTTGATTTTTCCTTAAAATCTATTATTTAGGTTTTCTGTTATCTTCTTTCATTATTAGTGTTTTACAAGAGAATGAATCCTAGTTTCCCACAACACAGGGAATCCGAGTGTCACTTTATCTATTGTAATGTAGGGTTTTGAATAAATCATTTTTCATTGTCTTTATTTAAAAACACGTGTTAATTCTCACCCAACTGCCTCCTTATAAGCAACACTGAAAAGTGCAATGCCGACACCGCCGCCAGCGTGGGCCACGAGCTCCACAAATTGCCTCCTTCGCCTGAAGTACGCTCCCAGCACCATACCGGCCGCTTCGCGTACTAAGCCGCAACCAACACCCATGACTAGACCTAATGATAAAATTAAATAATAAGTGTAATATGTATGCAATAATATTATTTATTAAGTAACATGACATAATTATTACTTTTTGATAACAATAAAAGTTTAAATATTTTTAGCATTTTTGACTGCAAACTATATTGGCCAACTGCAGGGCATGGGTGTCTCATTATAACTGAGGAGGCCTGGAGCTGGCTTCACCATCCACCTAGTTATTCCAATGTGGATTGGTGATGGGTTTATTGTTATACAACCCTAGTGTAGGAAGTTATTCAGGCCGCCCGAAGTCCTCCGACAAGGCTCAAGGACTGTTATCTAAAGATAACAACCGGGACCGTCGGTCTAACGTACCCGCCGATGCACGGAAGCGCTCAAGAACTTTTTGCTACTAGCAGTCATCCACCCAACTGCCGGCCGAGACCAGCGCGGCATAACTCGTCAATCAGTTACGATTGACACTCGACGGGCGACCATGCATGTTTTAGCTTTAGCATTTTTATAACGTGTCAAACTGAAATCTGCCAGCCATTTATCGTTGGTCATAGTGTCAAATCCTTTTCATGCGAAAAAGAATATCCGGTATTCTATCCGATACGGGCGCGTTATAGAATTTTAAAAGCCAATATCAACTTTCTGCTGTCGGATTTTACTTAAAACGCTTAGATTTTCAGAGTAAAAATTCTCACGTGAAACCGCCGCCGTGTAGTATGTGTAAAACACATTTAGTACATCTATGATATTAAGGAATAGCATCACCATACATTGTATAATTCTTGTATATTGTATATTACTTTTAAGCAACAATATTACTGAGTAATATCTTTCCAAAAAAATGCCAAGGCTAGTAGTCTCCATGATTATGTCGATTAGAATAGCAGACGGGTATGCCATTCCACCATCTACTGCCACCCATAAACACCACAAACCGCGATTAGGACTGTACGAGGTACTCTTAGTTAATTAGTCCTGTTATTATTAGGTGTGAATAGGAATATTTGTTGATTAGTATTTGAAAAGTTCCTGCATATACACGCTTTTTCGGTGCGAGCAACCTTAAATTGTAAAAAGCACGGTGGCTTACGGTGCTAGGATACTTCCAAACCGAAAATTGTTTTTTCTTTCATTCTTTAAAACTTGAACGTAATCGCATACCCTACGTGCTTTTGTGGAAGCACATAGCGAAGCGAAGCGAAATGTGTTCGGAAGACGTTACAACTATCGGACTTCTGGCTGAACGTAGGAAACGTATAGCACTTCTATCAACAAAGATAGTAATACGAACGGAGCCGACCGAGTTTAAAGAGGCTTAAACAAATACCCTTGAGTACGCTAAAGAGTTTGTAATGTACTGCGGTCTGCAAGCGCTTGACAAGCAATCGAGTTGCTTATACTCGTAGGTTGTCTTTAAACATCAAGAAATCTTAAGAACACATAAACACTTTGGTTCCGGGGGAAAATTACGGTAGGGAAGTAGGAAATAAATTCATTCTGTGGAGCCGCCGCTTGCAGTGAAAGTTATACATAGGTAAATTACAGCAAACATGCGGGACTTTTAGCGGGACTTTTTTCCCGATTACGACCCTATTGTGAGCGGTAACAAGAATAGAAGAAAATAATCTTAGTAGTCCGCTTACTATACTCTTGCCACTAACTCTTGCTACGAACAGCTGCGGCAGCTTACATATTCCTAAAATTATTTAATTACCTGCTGAGGATACTCACTAGGCGGACGAATAAAATTAAATTACTCCTTCAGTACACGGATCATTAGTTCCTTAAAACTTACCATAGCTAAGGAGAGTTTGGTGTAGCTGCGTAGCGAAGGATGTGAAGAGGCAGGCGAGGGGTAGCAACAGGCCTCCGAGCAGGGCCGCCAGCCTTGGAGACCGCTTGCGGCCCGCCACCAGAGCGCCCGCGACGCGCGACACGCCCACGCAGATCGCGCCCGCCCAAACTGGGGACACGCTTCACACTCCAATACCCAACGTACCAAATTTAGCACATCGATTGAGCACAAGCAAATATTGGTTCCTTAATTATGTTACGTGACTGATGGGTTGCGTCAATCTATTGTGTAAGAGATGAGCCTCTATGGAGGTTTCAGGTAAACTTACGCCCGACTGTTTTTTGAAATTTGTGTAAACAACAGGAGTTCACGATTATTATACTTGTACCTATGTCATGCACATATTGGGAACCAGGTACGTGAGTCATGTTCAAGACTAAACTGAAATAGAACTAAAAGGCGAACTAAAATATACTAATTATGAGTACCCGTTGTTAGCTCAAACTTGACTTTCTGTAATTTCATAAAGTTGTTCGTTTACGTTTGCAAATGAAATAAAATTTCTATTACTTAATTTTATGGATGCAATTGTACCCTCTTTTCTGATACCTACCAGTATTGGGCAAGACTATTTTCCAACAACGGAGAAGGCTTAGAACATACCTACATAATTCTGTACTCTACGCTATTCCCGTGCAAATTAATTGGGTTGTGGTAGTCGTCCATGTGATTGTTAGAGTCCAGATCAAACAACGCCGCAGCGTTTGTCCTAGTGAAAACTGCCTGGTATGTGTCTACAGCTTTGTTTTCGCAGTCCAGTGCTGGCGTCGAATCTTTTCATCAAAGGATAGGAAAAGTTTAAGCGCAAAGTGGCAAGACTAGGTATGACTATGTAGGTATACCACGCTACTCAAACAGAGTCCCATCTAAAGTTTAATTGTTGTTGTTTTTTCATAGAAAATTATCCGTCGAGTCAGTAGAGACCGAGTGAGATGGAAAACATGCGCAAGAAATTTATCAACTATATTTCTAATCTTCTGCGAATACTGATAAAGTGGTAAGCGGCCTAAACAGAGTTTATAAATTCCGAAATGCACTCTGCTCTTTTAATTTAACTGCTAGTATATTTTTGTGTTATCGCCACAACATCAATTAAGCTCACGTGGGACACAGTACGATATCTCTACCCAAAACACATTAGTTTGAATGCTAGACAGACACTGGTAATTCGGGAAGATGAGCAAGTACTCCATAGTTTCACTAAACACAACAATAATTACGGTGAAAGCTCGTTAAACCTTCTAAATATCAACACACATTACCGTTGCGGGAATAGTTAATACTGTGTTCGGGAAATGGTCCTATTTTGTTTATGATGTACCTACCTACTCGAGGAAAGCTTCAGGACTCAGTTACGTACATGTAGATTGTGCATTGGTATTATTATTATTTATTTATTGCATATTATGTACATGGTTATACATATGTACAGTACATGTATTGTATTGTTATTGTTATTCACGTGCGATTTTAAGTACTTAACATAAGAAATAAACTCTATTAGGAAGAAAAGTAATCGTCAGTCATTGTACGTATTTTAACATTGGACATCAATTTTATTTCTGTTTGTGTTTTTAAACGTAAATTGTAGCTCGATGAAAAGTCAGGTCAAGCGTGTAATTGTGTGATGTTAATGTGATTATGATTTAGTTAAAAATGTGGGTATTTGTATACACTGACACAGCATGAATTTAAATCCAATCACTTCCATGCTAAAGAATTTAGAACAAATCAGGAAAAAAATATCATTTCATTATACACTTGGTGAAAAATTTCAGTGTACGTCTATCTACGCCGTTTAGCTTGGCGCGCACGTATTTGCCGTCTTCCGATTACTGAACGTCGCTTAACTCGTTAGCAACGACGTCCCTAAATCCCAATTTCAGAGGCAGAGCGTGGCTGACAGAGTTATGTCTTGCCCCGCCCACATTGCTGACAACAAAGACCGTTCTCATAACCGAAATTACTTCTGCCTCTTAATATTCAGAACAGGCCGAGAATCTTAGAAAATTAATTCCATAAATCATGCCGTTCTTAAACTGAAAAGGTGTCTGAGAAAGTTTATTTACAAAACCAATATCTTCTTTTATTATAATAAATATCTTGCCTCATTCTTTGGTTATCAAAACATGACGCCTTATGAGTAAGCAGTGTCATCATACTAATATTATATATGCGTCAATTAGTTTATTTGTGTGATACGCCTATACATACGGCTAAACCATACAACTAATCTACATAGAATTTGGTAGATAGATAGTTTATGTCACGGAGTTCATAATATGATATTTTAAAATCAGAATACCTATTTGTGCAGATCCCGAGACAGAGACAACATCACAAATTTAGCGCGGACTAATTCGCGGACAACAGTGAGTATACCTACAAATTAAAGAAGAAAAAGAAGTACGTGATGCATGAAAGCCTTATGGAATCTATCAAAGTAAGTTTAATTTTTTTTTCAGTACGCAATTTAAAGTATAATTTTAGAAAGAAAACAATTCCAGATGTATATTACTCACAACAAAACAAGAGAAACTCGAACCATTTGCACGTGATCGCAGAAATCTTTCTACAGTTGAGCTTTGTTTATTCATTTCCACTGGGTGTTGTTGAAAGATTACTTTTCAACTGCCGATTCCCCCGCCAAGCTTCCATGAGCGATTTCTTCGTAAATTAAACAGTCACTCACAGCGTATAAGAGGTATTGTCGTTTTTACGCTTGCTACCTGTTTATATATACGGGATGAGGGTTAACACTTTGGGTCGTCTGTGTGAAAAATAATACTTGATGAAACACACAATTAAAAATGAGATTTATAATACGGCTCTGCTTTTACTTCAAACTTGTACGTAATCAGTTTTAATTTAGGTACCTAGTTTTCATTTACGTGAGCCACCTGTTAATTATGTGTGACGTTGAGACAAATAAAGTGTTTTGTCTATTTTGTATTGCATTGATTCATGGTAGGACCTACATTTTATTGATTTGTCTATACTCTACAGGTACTAGGATCAATAACACATTACAAAATAAACAATTACTGTAAAAAAAATGTCCAAACAAATCAATATAATAATCCATCTCTGTTGCAATTATTTCAATATGTATGGCAAAAAGGGTAGCTAGTGGAAAGGCTCCGGCTTCCGGCTCTCTGGAAGGGAGCGCGCAACTCCCGCCACAGTACTTTATATAATTTTCTACTTATAAATACATTGTTATTTATGTATGAACACATAAATAACAATTTATACATTTATAAATACATTGTTATTTATATTATGAATTAAAAAATACTTTACTTGGTAATATCACAAACTAGTGCATTAACCAATTGAAATTCGATTATTTTGTGCTCAGTATTGAAAGACGTCTGGTCTCTAGAGAAAGTTAGCCACACACTTGTTTATACCTTTAGTGTGTTACAATGTTAGGTCCCAAGACGATCGTTTTCCTCTTTTGCTACCACGCAACAAGCTTGTTCTAATATACTTTTTAAGTGTGTCATTTGTACTTAACTTATGCAAAAAAAATATTTATTTTGTCAAGTCCTATATTAATTTAACGCCTTCTGTTACTCGTAATTATGTACATATTTACCTTGTTATCTTTTTACATGGGAACAAAAAAGTAATACGAATACGCGTTCATAAAATTCCGACCCAGTTTCACGTTATTTGTGAGAAAGAATTTTTACATTGTTGCCATGTGTGTAATATAATACTTATAAAGGAGCATCAGAAAGTGTTGACATGCTCTGGGGGATCATATTTCTGTAGATGTGCGTGCGGTTTGAGCGGTTGTGGTGAGCTTGTATGAGAGAACTCACGACCGGTAAATTCTGGGCCAAGAACAGAGGAATGTAAATGAAATAAATGGTGAATTTACTGAATCATTAAACCAAGGTCTTTCCATTAGATAGGTACAGAAGTATATTTATTTTGTCAATAATAATTGTATACTACGATACTATTATAATATACTAGCTGTTGGCCGTTCTACGTGGTACTACGTACGAGTACTTATTAGTTCCATGACTACACACGAGACATACAAAAACTTATCTGTCACATTCCTACCTATGCCTATAATGTTATCTGTATGTCTATGCAATTTAATTACTTTGCAAAGATTCAAATCGATTTGATGGTTATATTAGAAGTACATATTAAGAAGTAATAATAAGTTTATAATTAATTAAGTATCCACGAGAGCTACTGCTGACAAACTGTGTGACAGTTTGGCAGCTGATGTTATTGTACAATATTTGTATTCCATTAAAGGATTAATAAAAAAATAAAAAATATAGTTGGGAGCTGTTTCGACAGGCCGTGTTACCGGCGTGGTCGGCTGCGGGCCCAAGGTGGCGCAGCGCGTACACGTGCAGCGCGCCGTACGCCAGCTGCAGCCCCGTGGAGAGCAGGTGTGCGAGGAACGCCGCTCCGCACACGATCCAACTGCGTACATCATGGAGTTTAATGGTATGGTATATAGAAAAGTAATAGAATAAAATTATATGCAAATAATTCAAATGATAACACCTTATTTAATGTTCAGATTAAAACTGCAGTCAATTTAGCATGCATCTAGCGTAGACGTAAGATGAAATGTCAGTATGAGATATCTGACAGCTCACAGGTTGTTATTAAACGTCGATAAAGTGCGGGTCGGTGGTGCAAGACGAACCAGACACGAGCAGTGCAGCCATAATTTGTAACAACGACGGGACTCCGGGGAATATCGACTTAGTTTTATTTGTAGTAGCGTTAATTGGATCATTGTGGCGCTTCTATGGTCGTTAAAATTAGGCACTTGTATACTGAGAGAAACGAATCTTCTAATATAAACAAATTAATGAAATATTATAATAAGACTAATTTTGTATTGCATAGTTAGTGTGCATACGTAGTTAGATTAAATTCCATTAGCCGTAGCGGTTCAAACTGAATTTATAATACATACGACTAGAGATGAAAAAGGTGGTGGACTTCGTAAGAAAATAAACGAACCAAGGTTTCGAAGTTCGATATGGCTTCAAGATGTGGTTAGTTTTGATGTCACATGACTTTAAAAGTTTGTTAATTTTTAGTTATAGTTGCTGCGATGTTGAGCAAAATTTGTAGTTTTAATTTGATGCTGTAATCGAAACTTTCTACAGTAAAGTAGCTGTCCTCCAATAATAAGCAGGAATACCATAAAAGTCCATACGTATTTTTCATCAACAACCCATAACCGTGGAGCACTACTGTCTTCTCTGATAATCAGATGGGTTTAGGTAACAGTCCGCCACTTCAGTAGTTCTATGGTCGGTATCGTTACAAAAAGTAAAGATCACTTTCTCCAACCTTTACGCTTCTCTAATTATAAATGCTTTGGCGGAGTCGAACCTAACTCAGTGTATTAGTTTTTTTTTGTGTTTATAATTACGTGTTGAAAGTTACAAGGTCTTTTAATTCCCTTGCGCGTCATACTTTTATCTATAAATCTCGGTTTGTTTATCTTCAGCCGTCCACATAAAGTTGCTCGCCAGATAATGATCTTCATCTTATGTGTGAACCGCAGGGGAAATCTGAGATCCACGTCCATTGGTATCCACCATTTCGCCACTGGCGTTATGACAACATCGGCTACCTAAGCACAGAAGATTTTTTTCTAAGTAAGCCAAGAATGTCAATATTGATAAGATAGCTAAGCTATAAAAGTTAACTATTTAAATTTTTTGCATCAGATTTGCCTTGGCAGTTCGCGTCACCTTTTTATAATTGACTGAGAATGTTATGCAGTTATTTTGCAATCTTGGAATTAATCGCCTCAACATAATACAAAAGATAAAAATAAAAGCGGTCTTTACTCTGTAATATTTTTTATTTAAGAACTAATAAAAATCATTGTATCAAAGTATATAACACGATTTAATGTTGAAAACCTCACTACAAATTTTCCTGCTTTTAAAAGCTATATATTAAAACATTCATCTAATTTCATGAACTTTTATTGGTACATTGCTAATTAAAAAAAATGTATTTTAGGTTGGTTGATACCATGTTAAAACTAAAATATATTATATGTTTACAAACTTCAAAACTCTTTTAAACGCTTTAAGTGAAAAATATTCTATGAATTTTGCTTCTGATTTTGAACTTTTCGTAACTGTGTTCTGCTGGCAGCCCCGTTGTCAGAAATGTGACAGCAACTTGCAGAGCTCGTCGCCACTTGCAGAAATCTTTACTGTGAGTTAAACTAAACGTCAGAGTGGGCCGGTTTTTTATTCGGGAACGTGACTTGCGCGCGAATAAATGTTCGGGTGTATACTTCCCTTTTTACGATTCTCATAAAGGGAAAATAAGTTTTACCGGGAAAATGCTCGGGCTTTTTACTTTTGTACAGAATTTAGCTGATCAGGAGCATTTGACAATGCGATGATAAGGGAAAGCCTAAGATGTGCAATAGAGGTGCTGCACGACGGGCGATTTTATAATGCTACTACTACGCCCTATCACTATCACGAGGACTAATTTGTCTTAGTGTTACCACCGTAACTTTTTGTCGATTGGTGTAGCCGCGGCTTGGTAAATAACTAATTCTGTAACATAATAACCAAATGATTCACGTTTTTGCACTTATCCTCGAACTATTTGTTGCAGATGATTTTTCTGTGCTCACGTGTCAGTGTATTGGCTACACCCCTTAGCTTCTTAATACTGGGTGTAGATTTCACTCCACAACCGGAATTGGCTTGGAGCGTACTCCATGCTATAGCAGTTACCTATTCAACTTCCGATTGTTCCGTTCCTTAACATTGACACAAGCCTTAGGGAGAACATAGTCTTGTGTTCTTTAGTCCTTTAGTCTTGGGTACTGTCTTATTGGTTACAAAATGTGTTAATAAAAACATAACTATGGAGATACTGGCATTGCCTGCGGCTCTGTCCGCCTAAATTTCATTTTCCCATACAAACCTTCAACCCCTATCCAACCCTGTAAGGGGATAATTTTAGAACAAAAATATAGGCTAGTCCATTTCAAGCTACGTCTATGCCAAATTTCATAAACGTTCGTTCAGTAGCTTTTACCGTATTAGTAGTCCCTCCCCTAATCCGCACTTTGACTCCGCAGCGTGGTGGAGTACGCTCCAAGCCTCCTCAGCTATGAGAAGAGGCCCGTGCCTTGTTAATGTGTTGTGGCCAATATTAGTAGGAAGGATGTTAAGATATGATATTCTAGTTACCCCCATCCTCCTTCAGGATAGAAGTGGTGTTTGATGGCCCGGGTGTCCAGCTCCCGCCTGCGCAGCGCGGGAACAGTGCGGTGTAGGGACCGCAGCTCTCTCTCGCGCAGGGCTCCTCCAGTGGACTCGTCTTCCAGGTCCGGCCAGCCATCTGATAAATATATGTGCCATTTTAATAAATTGCGTCCAAAAACCACGGGTTTAGTGAGGGTTAGAATTGCGCATGCAATGCTTTGATGGTAACGAAAATGGTTATGAATTACATATGACATACCCGGCAATTAGACATTCAAGATATAATTTTGTAAATTGTTTTGTTGGTCTGTTTTTTCGAGGCATACCTATACTAAATTTTTTACTTATGGCATTACCGCTTTCTGCTAAAAGAAACGTCTTTTATATAGTTCAATTGAATTTGTATTTAACCACCAAGTACTTACGACAGTTTTCATTGTTCCTGTCAATCTGAAATTAACCTAATCTTAGAAGACTATTGTAACGATTTATATTTCGAGTGGAAATTGAGGTTGGTACTTCTTAACAGAATTTAATGTGGTTTTCGTTGTTAGATAGGCTATATTAGTTTAGTTTAAGGGCCCTTCGTTAAAAGTAAAGTAGTTAAGGTGCCATAAAATGTTAGGAGCGAAGAGTTGAAGAGTGGATACCAGTTAGATGTTTTTGGATTATAAAACTTTCACGCAGAAAACGTCGCAGATCAAAGCGGGGCATATAATATCTGTTCACCGCGAAGCGGATTTAAATGGGGGCATATCAACTTACGATTCAGAAAAGGATTTGGTTTCCATTACACTGCAACATTAATGAAGTAGGATACGAGCAGGCGGTCGTAGGATTCAGCTTGTGATTAATAAATGTACGAGAAACATCAAGTAAGCCGCGAGTTTAATATCATAACATGTTACTTTACGAAGATGCGACGACGCGCAAAATATATAATCGCTAAGCAGTATTATGTTGTCAATACTGGGATATAATATGACGGATTACAGATATGGTCGCCTTTTGTGAAATGGGAAACTCACCATAAAAGCTTGCTTGCAAACAAATTGCTTGAACAACTTAGCTTCGGAGCAGTAATGGGTGTGGCAGTAGTATAGTGGGCCAACTGTATTCTACTGAATCCGCCACCTTCCTTATCCGGTATTTATCTCCCTGTTAATAAAGATTAACAAATTCTTCTCTGAAATCCTTCAGATAACTTGAATACGAACAATTACTTTACGCAAAATGAGCACAATTTTTTAAATTGTCGAAATGGTCGCGCTTTAATGGCGGTGGGGTGACGAACATCTTCCATTATGAAGCTCTCTAAGCGCTTGGGTTTGAAATAAAATGAGTGAGCGCTCACAGTTGTCCCAGAACTTATTATTATCGCTTCGCTGAAAACTACAATTCGTTTAATGTTTAACTATTTCTTTGCAATGCTGTTACTAATATGTTTAGTCTCGGTTAAGATGAGTTTTGCTGCAATTAGCCGTTGGCAAATATGAGAATGTATATACTATATTTACTATCTAACCTAACTGTTCCCATTCTGGGCATTAAATAAAGTGGGTATGGATATTATGGAGTATTCGTAAATAAGCGTGGGTCATTGCAGACCATTTTCCGTGCCTTTTTCCCGTTATAATTAATTTTCGATGAGTTTTGATAGGCCATGTGCCTGGGATTCAAACCTCAGACTGATAGGACGAGCATAGAAGTAGAAGACTGATAATTATACTTATACCCCTGTGCTGTGTTCGAGTCTTCTCTTAGAACGACATAGAATAAGGCCACTGACCATTTGTGGCCAACACTGACCAAGTGTGGATTGGCAGACATAACACACCTGAGATCATTATTGAAAACTCACAGCCAGGCAAGTATGTCCTTTTGTTTTAATTCTGTTAAAACGTGGGCATTCTTAAATGAATATTCCATTTAACTTAAAGATAACGTCAAAAACGTTTTCAAATATACGGACCAAATACATTTTAGGCGTTCTACCATACCAATAAATTGTACCAATCGGTAGATAACAATAAATCGACCGCAGACTCTTGTCTGTTAAGCCATAAATAACAAATCATGGGCTGTTATCTCATGTGGATTTTTTAGGGAAATATCTTCAATACATTTGGGATATAACGCTACGAAGTTCTTGCCTAATCTCCATACATATAGTTGTTTAAGTGAATAGCGAGCAATATATAAACCTTTTTTCGCAGGAAGTTTCAGGGCCACTTCGCTGTGTGTTCTTGGGAATATTTCGTTGAATTTATTTATTCGTACAAGTAGTCAGAAAATATCGGATTGCTT
Source organism: Dalla quadristriga (assembly GCA_018245335.1). Classification (NCBI taxonomy): domain Eukaryota; kingdom Metazoa; phylum Arthropoda; class Insecta; order Lepidoptera; family Hesperiidae; genus Dalla; species Dalla quadristriga. The sequence goes on from DWLO01000124.1 coordinate 21,582, forward strand.
ATGCAACGGAGATGTTTTTTTATGAAAATACACAATAATTTATTATTTACCAGCTCCTGCAATCGCGCTTGCTACTTCCATATTTAAAAGCTTTTATCAAGTAGTAAGCTCTGCAACAGTGCCAGCGAAGTCTGACAACTCTCCTAGTGTCATGCCCGCCCTTTGTAATCCCTAGATAAGGTTTTGCAATAAAGGGTGAAATAAATAAATACTCGAGTGCTTATGCAACGGTGATGCATTTAAGATCAGACCCGTCCGCTTATTCGTTTGGTTTGTCCGAGTTGGTATTCTATCGCAAGCATCTGCTATCTGCACAGTATTTTCTTTTGGTTATTATTAACTATTAGTGAGACGTGATGCCGGAAACACATACACAAGTAGAAGAAGAATAAGAAATATTGTTAAATTAATTTAAAGGCAATCTTCTCAGTCTTCAGGGCACCAATTTCGAATGGGACTACACTGACATAATAGACTATTACCAACTAATACGAATTGGATTAACTTACACATGCACTCCTATTGCTTCTGATCACTTAAAAATACAAAGGACAAATGTATCATCATTAGTTATTATAAGTTAGTTAATTTAGATGCTGAGCCGGCAGTTACTGTAATGTTAAAAAAATTATTAAACCCGTGAATAAAATTGAGCTGTTTAAAAGCCGCCATCTTTCGATGACGTAAGAATCGTAACCCAAAGACTACACACACCATACAAACGTCTACCAGTTGACGTGGCCGATGACGTCACGTTTCGTTCTAAACAATGCCGATGCGTTTCGCAATTTTAAATTTCGCAAATTTTAACAATACGCATATTCCCTATTGTTACTAACCATAGTGCGGCAAGCAGTTGTAGCTGGTGGACAGTGGGCGGCAGCGGCAGCGCGGCGGGGCGCGGGGCGGCGGCGGCGGCGATGCCGACGGCGACGGCGACCACCAGCCCGCGGCCATCAGCCGGGCATGGCTGCACCCGCACCCGCACCCGCGCCCGCGCTACCTGCCAGACAAGTACAATACAACGACAATACAATAAAATACAAATGTTATTTATTGTACACTACATACATGCAGACATGCATACATACATTCAGGAGGTAAATATGTTAAATGAGGAATATAGTAAAGTTCTAAAATGTTTGGGATAGCTATGCGCAATCACGTGAGAGTCACGTGGTCAATTGTCATTATTGTCATAAACAACTTGTAGGCGTGGCATTCGTTCGGCCATCGCTCTTTCCCTCATACGGCAAATAAATCAACCATTTTGATTTACGTTCTGTGGGTTTTATGAGTTCGCAACATTTATGTCGAAGGTGGTCGTTAACTCGATGATGACACTTAGTCTTGTCAAAAGTGACATGTGCCACGCATTTGTATGAGGACCCTTCAGATACTTCTGTTTTTCGCGTCACGTTCGAACGTATGGAATAAATATCTTTTGACAAAATAATTATTTGCGGGTTGCGGGGAACCTATCTCTAAGTATAAAAACGCTAAACACAAAAAACTAGTTTATTATTTTCTTGTAGTTAGCAGTTTCACCTGTAAGTCATATTTGGTTATCAACAGTTGCCAATGGATGTTAAATCGAATTTGCTATATGTCACCTAAACATAATAAGCCATTTTCAGAATTATCGTGTGTCTGCTTGCTTTTTTTTAGTCGCCGCGAATAGGCATTGAATCAACTGAATTGAATTTGATTGAATTTTTAGGGATTTTAGACAGTACGTTAAAACATATTTTATCTCAATAGATAAAACGATTTTCCAGTTATAGCGCTGCGTCTGTATCACTTTTCACTTTTTTTTTGTTTTTCGGGCCACTCCACCCCTTTCTGTTCACTTTTCGTCTGAGCGGCAATTACTCGTCTATGTTTTTTCCGACCGCTGATCATAACATAAGTAGAGGTTTATTATAATAATAGAAGAAAACGCGTTGTATGATTTCTAGGCAAAGTTTGAAACTGAGAGTATTAAGCATGCGAAAGATTGAATTGTAGGTAAGCACTCAATTAAAAGTTAATTCTCTTAGGATTGAATAATTTGTATTAGCACGAACTTAAAGCAAGTTGTTTGAAAGTTACTTTTGTAGCGGGGTAAAATATACTCCGTCGCCGTGGTTCAATTTACTTGTTTTAATTAGAATTCTATTGTGACTGTACTTTGCTCATTTTTACTTTATGCATTAACAACACGTTTTGAAAAAACAATCTGTATGGAAATATGTTCTTAAATTTTTCATTTGTTGAAAATTAGTGCAAAACATTTCTTCTATTTTAATTAGGTACTCTACATTTTTTCTTTTGGACAATATTGCTGTTGGATCTATTAGCCTTTACAACGTCACCGGACTCGTCGTCTCCTTGTTTTTATTGTTATCTTAGCTACTGTCTTATTGTTGAGAGACAGTGAGTGACCATCAAATGAGGAACTAATTTCTCGGTAATTTAAGTGTAAATCTCTTAAATTAATTTCTGCAATTAGTTCCATAAGGAGTCTATGAAACAGCGTATGAAAATGAAACAAAGTTAAAATAAATTAGTATTTTGCTAAGTACGATCACTTGCAAAATTGTCCCTGTGTATAAATAAGATTACTATTTCTACTACTATTACATATTATTCCAAGATTTAAAAGTAAATGAAAAGCTTTTTGTTGTCTAGTCAAACTAAACGCCTCAACAATGTATACTCAATGGTACGGGATAACAGTCTGCTGCCAGCTAAAGCGATACAATTAATTCGTCTACCAGCACAAAGTCTCTTTGAGGTTGAAACGCTATATAATGAAGCACTGCTCCAATACGAATTAGTTAAATCACATTAAGTAATCTGGTTTCTAAATGTCTGTAAAGATCATTAAAACTATATAAGATTGAAGTAAAATTAGGTTTTGAATGTTGCGTTTTAAGCTTGTTTAAATTGTAATTCTACTTATAATTAATTCCAGCAGATGATGCGGTAACATGATACAGGTACACGAATATCGATATTTCATTACTGTCCATTGGTATTCAATCGGACTCGGGGTCAGTCTACTTACTGGGACGGCCATTCGCAACGTTCGGTCTTAATCATAACGGGTTGGCTGCGTTTGGTCAAAGGTGCTTTGCGTCCAATTTTTTTCGTCTAACGTTGTAAATCAGTCAGATAAATGTTTTTTATTGATATACGTGAGCATTTTCGAAAAGCTGAAAAGCTTTATGTCATGAAGGTGTAGATAGGACTAATTTATAGAATAGAATAAACTATAATCGAATGAAAAATTAATAAAATATGTATATAACATTCGACAATACTGTTATTTTGCTTTGATCTGCGTGGTTGGATTTAATCAGCTATTGCCGTGGTCTCTCACCGCAGCCGGGTCATAACGATGGTGGTTAGTTAAGTGCAGTCATGTCATGTCAAAACGCTGTTTCAATTAAGTCTAATGATATGATTATTATGCCCCTCGCTGTTGTTATCATTATGGTCGTTGTTATTAATATTGGAGTTGGATTTATTTAAATGTGAATGACTGTGAAACTGCAGCGTTTGTTTTCAGTGTGTAGTTGTTCGTCATTAGCTCCCAAAGGTTCTTACTTTGGCCTTGTCAATTGGATGCGGCTCGGCAGACTTCACTCACGTTTGCGAACATTATGAAAACATAATTAGGAATGCATATTTACCTAAAGTAAATTTTTGGCCAAAGAACTATGGAAGCGGCTTTTTACCACCATCATATTCAAAACACAAACAGATAGAGAAATGTTAACATCAGATTTTAGTGAGCGATAGATAGTGATTACGCCCAATCAAAATAGTACTTAGAACCTAGTAGTGCTAGGTAGGTACTTAATTTAATAAAAATATTTTTATTTTATGTTTTTTTTATTATCACCAGTCCTCCCTTTACACCCTACATACACACATATTATGTGCATCAGAGGTTAATTTAAAAGTAACTTTAAATAAATATGCAAGTCCGGAGCCCCAGGTTTTTTCAAAATAAATTGTTTTCAGAAGCCGCTTCCATAATGCATGGTCAATTAATTTAAGGTAAATATGCATCCGAATATCCAATTTCTACTGATTATGTGCTTCGATATAATTTCACCACTACACTAAGTGATATCTATCTTGAAAAGGTTTGTCAATAACCCCTCTACTATTTCGCACTTTGGCAGTGTGGCGGAGTACGCTCCAGATGCTGCTAATGGTTTGGAGGAAAGCGATGTTTCGAGTAAACAGCAAGTTGACCATTCATTCGGTTGTGGGCCGGAAAATTAGGGCCAGAACCCATATCATTTAATTAAGATTCAACATAAATGGTACAAGCTAATTTAGCTTCGGCTAATTTGATAGCGGAAATTATGTTACAAGGAGAACATTGTTATGTATTGCTCAATCGTATTGCCATACAAACGATAACAAATGAGTAGAAACCGTGTACAGGTTATCATACCGAAAATACACAACAGGTATTTGATTGTAACAACACCGCTCCATCGTTTTCATGGTTCGTCATGGGTCGTTAAACATGCAGCCGGAAGAATTCATAACCGTACGGTGTAGAAGAGAAATGTCATAATTTTTGTTCGTCTTATTATAAAATGTTGACTATATTGACTTAAACAAAGAAGCTATCACAACCTGTACAAGCTTATTTTAGCACTACGGTTAAATTTCACTATCGATGGTTTTGCAATGAAACATCCAATGACTGAACTTGATTTTAATGTTGTTATCTATCGATGTATCTGTAATTTTTCTCTATCTGTTGTGACGTTTATCAAGTGTATGTAATTACTTCATGATGAAATAAAACGCTTTAAACGCTTACACACTCACACGTATG
>DWLO01000125.1:0-26352 GCA_018245335.1 Dalla quadristriga
TAGTAATAGTCCTGTTCGAAGCTGGTCACAGATGCGTTGCTACCCTTGAGGACTAAGGTGGTCGCCTCTTGTATGAGAGTAGCCGGCATCCACACCTTTCCGACCGAAACACAATTGTTGTACAACAATTATTTCACAGCAGAAATGGGCGTGGCGGTGGTACCGCCCCGGGCGAACCGTATACAGGCTCTACCACCTACCAACTAATTTTTATCCCGGAAAAATGCCCGGTCCCTGTGGGATATATATTGGAATTTTACTCGTTTAAAATATTACTACGATTTATACGCCAATCGTTAATCTTTCGTGATGGAACAAGTTGTTAGTCGAGTCATATTTTCAGTGTTTGTTGCAGTTTTATGATTACACAATTAGTGTTAACCCCGTCGATTTAAGTGTTGGAACAGCCTTCCGTCGTTGGGGGTTAACGATTTCTTTTATGCTGATGACAACTTACTTATTGCGGAAAAGGGGAGAAATGTTTATAAGGTAATTTTAAAAGGTGCTTAAGAGTCTTATCGGAGTATTATATTTTTATTGTTCCCTACATAGTTATAATAGTATTCATCTTTCACCTCGTCGTCGTTGGTTGGTTGGTACCACCGCCACACATTTCTGCCGTTGATCAATGGGTTTTTAAGCAATGTCTTTAATTAGTGTACGTGGTCTGCGGCCGGTTTAATCTAAGTAAATTAAATAAAGTGGAGCAATCACCACCGCAACATTGTTGTTTGAACGTATGCCGTCACACTCCTAAGGTGTCAGCTTTTAATAGCCGTCAAGACGTATTTTGAAAGCACTGCCTATCGTAAAGGCTGAAATGAACACATTTTCGGTGCAACTGTTTTACAGCGGTCAATACCAGTGTTCGTGACTGCCGCCTGTTTGCTAGGTTTAACACCTTATAAATCTGGCCGTAAAAAATACAATGTTGTTGGCTTGTTCCGGTAGCTCTGACACAACTTTTTTTGGAAACGGAAATCTGCCAAAGATCCGACCTCCATAGGGAAGTGACGTGACGCGGGGTTCTTGTACAACGGGCCGTATTATTAACCACACGTTGCGGCGTCCACTGATCTGTGGGTGGACTGCATCAATTATTTATAGTCCAGGTACCTACAAAGAACACCCCTGGATTAGTTTTTTCTACATATGAAAGATGTTGGTTTCAAAGAACTTTATTAATTCTATAAACGGTATAGGTATAAGTATATTTATCAGAACATTAGGTATGCGAGTAGGTATATCTGTGCCAAAAAGATTGTTCGCCTTTCCAGCTTGTTTCTCCTAAGTCTCATTGTAAATGATCCTTGTAAGAGTAGTGTACAAGGAATTAATTGTAGGTTGGTTAGTTCCGTTCACATCATAATGTATCGGACTTATCTGATATTGTGACAGTTTAGGTACACTTGTGGAATACGTATTCAAATTTAATGTTCTTATTCAATGGGGTAACGTAAAAGATAAGGAAAACTCTATCTTTAGTTTTCAGCTACCTATTCAAATGGGGCTCCATGCGACATCTATTAAATCAAATTATGTTATTAAACCTTTGGGCATTGCCATCTGTTGGCACATAGATCACATACAAAAGTTCTGGTATAATGTACCTATTACTTTTGCTATTATATAACAGATGGCACTGTCCAAAGATTTGTTACGAATGATTTTTGGCTACTCGACGATAGATGGCAGTACCATCACCATAGTGCGCGTCAGATAAGTTTGCGCGCAATCGTGTAAAATGGGTAAAATACATAAATAGAAGCCAGGCATATGTTTGACCTTTATTTGGGTCTGAAGATAAATGAATCCCAAAATAATTTGAAGTCAAGGCATTTTGTTTATGGCTGACTGCCCACACGCAAAACTCACCGAACCAGGGCCCGTTTCGACCACCGATGGGCACGACAGTGTTAGGAATGAAATATTCCATGCCTTGCCGTATCGCATCTGCTACCGAATCAGCGCACTCCTCTGGATCTTGGAGGCATCCATGGGTACGAAGCCAGGTATTCTTTGAATCCGTCCCAGTCTGCCGACCAATAATGCCGCTAGCCCTTTGGCTGGGACACTGCAGAGTTTACCAAGCAATGGTCAAAGGTCCTCAGAGGAGCCATGTCCGTCACCTGGTAATTAGATGGATTGGAGGTCACCAGAAGATCCAGCAAAGAGCAATATTAGGGACTCTGGTAAAGCCAGAAACGACCTTCGTGAGCCCATAATGTCAAAGAGAAGTCATACACAGTCTTCCCGGTGAAGTCATTAGTCCTGGACCCCAGCCAGTCCGCGTGGTGGGTGTTGAAGTCACCAAGGACTTTTCTACCAAGGCGATCATTTTATTTTTTGATTAAAGCCTGAAGTCCAAATTTTTTATATTTCAATAGCACTTTTTGTTCTATTGGCCGTTACAGTTTGTTCTTCTTTTTTCGGGTTCCTTGCCTTGGGAGGGGGAGTGTATATTAATTATGTTTGTAGTATTGGAGGGAAGGGCTTCAGCAGTGCGCTGGTCTGATTGCGCTGCAATAGCTGTTGAAGATTGTTAGTTGTAGGCCGGGCGCCCTGGCCGGGCGCAGGGGAGCCCTGTATTTAGTCTATGGTTCGTACAAAAAAGGATGAAACAACGAAACCATAGAGTACTATGACCGAAACCGAGGTGAGGTGACCGGTCCGGATCGGACGAACATCACAGAACAAACAACGACGAGTTAGGTAAATTCGGTTGTCAAACAAACGATGCGCTGACTGAACTCGGTGAACGAAAAGGAGGAGGCCGTAGTCGGAGGCCTAGTAGTGTTGTGCGTGTGACTGGTTTGTGTGCTGTGTGGTGTTTTGTTTATAAACTAGTACTAATTTCTTTTTTACTGGACATTGTTTTTTACCGATTTTGAAACGAACGCTGATAAAGGTGAGTGAACTTTATAATTTTGGACCAAACAAAGTGTCATTGATTCAATATTTGCTTTGGTTTAGAAAATTGAATTCATATCCGATTGTCGTCTTTATTCTAAAACACATGACTAAAGTTTCGCCGTAAGCTTAAATAGAAGTTACAGACCTAAAAAATCTTTCTAAAATTAATTAGTAGAATGATCTAATAAATATATTTTTTGTATTTATGCAAAATTCACTTACTGTACTTTAAACAGGTTATGTGTGATATTGAAATGTATGTACCTACTAATAATTTATTTTATCATGTCACTCGAATTTGTAAGCTCGTACATAACTCCAGTTCTGGTTTTAAAGATATACGGAGCTCTCTATTTCAGCAGCACCGGTTCAAGTAATCCTTCTACGGTGATAGGTTAAATTAATCCTATCATGATCGTAATCTTTAATCTTTAAATATTGACGTTGACATTATCTAGGTAAGCACTTCAAAGCATTGTTGAAGGGCTATAACGGAAACGAGCTGAATAGTTTGCATTAAAGCTCAGTAGAACCAACATCCGAATTAAGGCCAGAGACCTAACAGACCACTGCAGGTAGGGCAAGCATATGACTCACATAGGTCTCTGGCTTTCTAAGGAATGCAGGTACTGTAAAAAAGCCAGGAGTCACTGCTATATTTCCTCCATTGTAGTGCTCTGTGGTAAAAATGGAATGCTCAACTTAGAATGTAAGTATGTATTGCATCCAGATGAGAACAAAACCATCCATCCATAAAGTCCTAGTTTTCTAAAAAGCCAAAGGTCTGGATGGATACGGCACTTCAAGCCCCACTCTTCCAAACAAAAGAAAATCTAAACTAGGTAAGTATAACCATAACTATACACGTTCCTAATATAATGTTCCATCATACAACCTGTACCTACTTAATTGACTAACTGAAAATATAATAAAATTTAACTACGAAATTGTTACTTAAGTGGGTATTTAGAATTCATTTAAAATATATATAAGGCACTACCTTATTTTTCCAATGTGGTTCTTCTCTGACTAAAGTCTAGGCTTTGGTCCACCATACTTGATTCATTCTTTCTTAAGGAACATCATGGAAACCTCGGGACATGCACGGCACTACCTAACCACTATTGTAGAACATTCACATTATGGTATCTGGGTGTGTCAGTGTGCCATGATATTGGACTACAAAAGTAATTATTAACTTACAGTTAAAAAACAGGTAAATTAGTCATGAGCAAACCTCTGACTGATTTTAGTGTTTCACTTCTAGTAGAACACCTATCACAAAACAATTGTGATACTTGGTATACAGTATACGTACCTACTTACCGGAACTGGCCATGTAGTGAAATCCGTGTAATTATCTTTGTTTTGATGTAGCTGCTAAACAGTCTACTTCATACAAAGGAGTCCTTACAGCTCATAGAAAGCTACTGAATATTTATAAAACATTTCACATTCACACACATACCATTGGTTTATTGCTTGGTGCATTCACCACAATTCATGTGTATCAGATGTAAGGATGATATTCCTTCCACATTGGTGAGATCTGGATGAAAAGGTTTCCATTTCCACCAGATCTGTTCAAATTGAATTTCTACTATACTAGCTGTTGCCCATGCATTCAACTGTGCTAAATTTATTTGGTTATCATTTCCTTGGGTATCTGTATATTTAATTCAGGATCAAATGTATCCTATGACCATCTCCATTTCTAAAACGACCTCTCTACCAAATTCTATGAAGATGAGTTGAATGGTTTAGCCGTAACGTGAATCAAACAAACTGACTTTCTAAGTTATAATATTAAATTAGTAAGTAGTAATGGTAGATGTGATGTGTGTGTGTGTGTGTGTTTGAAATTATGTGTAAGTTTAGGTACCGGATATGAAAATTGTAATTTTTTTGGTTACTATGATTTTAATGTGGTGTTTGAACGCTATAGGAAAAAAAGCAGACAATTTATTGTTATTAGGTTTTTCTAACCAAACAATGCTTGGTTTCATGTGAAGCCAAGCATTTCATACTGAAATACTTTTGGTGTCTTTGACCCTTTCGTGTGCTCGTTGGAACATAATTTATTGTAAACAATAAAATGAAATTAATATTTTTATAAGAAAGTATAGCAATCATTTGTAGACTCCGAGTAGGCGAGTAGTTCCTAAACTTTATGTGAGTGTTGCACGCGAGGACGCGAGCGAACGTAGCGCTCTAATCATGAAAGTTTTATTTTTCTCAATTTGTAAGGGTACCTATAATCACTTGTGCCAGTCAAAAATATTTTCGTGGTAGGGATCATTGAACATGACTTTCGTCTTGTGCAATACGATTATGCAATGGACTACTTATATGCATTTGTTTTTTATGTTCTTAAGTCACTGTTTACATCGTTATAGAATAGTAAAAACAAAAAAGTAAAAAATATAAATAATGTTGAAAGGTATCAATATTTTTTTTTTAATATACAATTTAAAACCTGATATATATTTAAACGCCGTCATTTTTCTCGCCCTTAGGATGACGTCGCGCGACGCCAGAATCGTCAACAAAAGACTACACACATCATACAAACGTCTACAGCTTGACATGGCCGATGACGTCACGTTTTGTTCTAAACAAGACGTAGCGTTTCGCAATTTAAAATTTCGATCGCTTAAACGAAACAAAGTTTATATCGGCTGAAATGGATGTGGCGGTGGTACCGCCCCGGGCGAACTGTATACAGGTTCTACCTCCTGACGAATTATAGTTCACTTTTAATAATATATTGTATGAGGACAATAATTTAAATTCTCGATAATAAACGGACATTGTATTTACAGCTGTTGAATAATTGATGATCGATTAATTGTTTTTAAATAGTGGAATGGTGTGACTGACTGTAAGTAAAATGTTTTTATATCGGCGACAGGCCTTTGTTACCATTTGTTCCGCCGTGCTGTGTTCGCTGTCGGTACAGTATTAATTATTTCTGTCACTGGTATTAGAAATCCATTCCTGTGTTTCTTGTATGAATTATCAAAGGAAAGTAAAGTGAAACTTTTGTTCACTACATTACTGTAATAAATGGATGAAACCAAAAGTTATAATATTAAATAAATCGCGTTTAAAATAAGCAACCTTTGGTGGTCAAACTGCAGTCCGCTTTGCTACATAATACATTTTCTGACCCTTGATTAAGGAAGTTAGACGAACACTGTTATCTCGCGGATAAGAATCACACAGTACACTAATCCTGATTATTCTTGATCCTAAAAATTGCGTTAATGTTCTTAGATTAAATCGTAACAGTACTTAACCTCGTTAACGTAACGTCTTCTGCGAAATCAAGAAAACGTTTGTTCACGGTTGTTAACCGTTTCGACTGATATCGATTTTTGGGTTAATCTTAACATGGAAATGATTCATACCAAGCTTAGTGCTTTGACTACGTTCGTAACGTACACATGGAACCATCACTGTCCGATCGAGACTAGCCTCTCTAATATGGCTAAGTTAAGCTTACATTACGCCGTCTTGAATCGAATTTGAAGGGGGTTGAATAAGTTTCGATATCAATACTTAGAACAGAAATACTGGGACTTTAATCACTCCAAGCACAGATTACTTAAGTAATAGTTACTACGTTTCCTAGGTTCCAGGTTATTTTTAAATATTAATTTAAAAAATCTCCCCGATTTTCGGATCACAATGTTTATAGATTTCACTTTAAGCTAATACGAATGCAATTAAATAGGTACCTGTATCAAAATATCGTTAAATACACGGAACCAATATTCAAAAAATTAGTCACTATATCTTATCTTGTCTTGTACTATCTCAATAGCGTGTAAAGTCTGCCAATCCGCACCCAACGTGGTAGATTATGGCTTATATTGCCTTATACCCTTAGATTAGAAACATGTATTACTTACTCTAAGGTCGACGATGGGAACTTCATTCATGATTATGTCTGATTTTAATTTTGGTCTTGGACATCAGCGTTAATGCTTGTAAATACACTTGAAATTATTGTCGTACCTTGTCCAACTTGTAACTGAAACGATGACCGTGCAATGCCCCTATGCAAATGGTAGGAAGTAGGTCAATTTGCTCTTGAGTGGACGAGGAGCAGATGAATGGGTTCGGTTACAGTTACATCCAATCGACGCAATTAGGACGCAACTGTTGTGTAAGGGTACATTTTACTTTACTGCTCAGATGTTCCTAATTTGGTGTCATGTTTAACTGCAGTGTCCTTCAAATGCAATTGCATTATATTCGTAAGGCAGCTATTCTAACAACTGAACTAGTTGTCGCTCGCGATTTCGTACATATACGTGATTTAATTTCACGTAAATTTTTTGGATTTTGCATAATAACATTCATCCTCGATTTAGCACCGTTATGGTAGAAGCCATAAACGACTTTATTATTGTGTTTATTATAATCAAATGGATATTGGACACGAAAAAAAGGAACTTAGTAACGAGCCACCGTGGCCACGGACGAAGCTTGGACTCCGCGTGGTAGACTATGACCTAACCTAAACCCGTGCCCAATAGGGAAATTTCAAAATATGGAGTTTATTATTTTCTATCAAAAAAATTGAAACTTTAGACACAATTGAGAGTCCATTTAACTGTCGGCAGCAATCCCGACCTGTCTCGTATTGTCACGCGCTATTTCCTCGTGCGTTAATAATTACAAGTATTACATTAAAAGCTTTCATTGTATTCGAAGCGTAGGCGAGATTGCATGATTTAAGCGGGACGTAGCACCTTAACACCAACAACGCTTGGCATACCCCTCATTAGTGTAACCACAGCTGAGGTTAATTCCAAAAATCATCCTATTAACTAAAACCCCTTAGACTTTTGCAAACCTCGGATTTCTTGAACCGACACTTGACGACTTGCAGACACAAATGTCATGGTCAAGTCACGCAGTGGCTACCACGACGATATACTACTAAAAAACTATACGAATAAAGATACAATTTGTGTCAATATGTGAAAATAGAATTCATGTCATTAGGTCAGGTGCTTACAGTTCAGGTACCTATTAGTTGCAGTGCAGCCCTGGTTGTCGGAATTGAAATTGAAATGATTATTAAGAAGTGTTCAAAGAATTGATGTAAGTACAAAACAAGGAAAATAAATATTATTCTGAACAAGAAAACGTAAGGAGAATTACGCTTTCGCTTTTTGTGTAGCAACATGCCAGGTTTTTTTTATTTAAACTTGTACTATCTGGGTAGTAATTACGAAAGCGGCGCGCTGTTTTAATTAGACTCGAAAGTACATCATAACTCCAGACTTTAGAGAATGTTCTAAGTTCTGAAGTGGACATTCGCAACACTTAAGTACGTCTGGGACATTAACCTTGTAAGCCTAGCGATATCTCATGTTCATACTCTTGTGGTTGTAGGTACTTATTATAGTTAATTTTTGGCTTGAGTAAATTCGAAGTTAAAATAAACTTACATCTATCGATGCCCATATAGGGCATGTAAAAACTATACTGTGCTAAATATTTAGTTGGAACACATACAAGTTGGAAGTCTCCAAAATTTGAAAGGTCAGGATCATTTGGTACAGAAGCAGATACCAAATGATTCCAAAGCATAGGTAATTTATGGTGGCTTGCCTGCTACGTCACGTGTCGGCATCATCAGCCGGTATAAATCTAAACTTGCCGATTTGTTTTGTGTGTATAACCAATCGGACGAATACTTTAGATTAAACCAGTCCGAAGTCCGAAGTCCTCCAGGAGCGGTAGTCTGCTTGCGGCTGTCCGATTGCTTCGTGCTGGACATGGCACGTGACTGACTTCCCTACTGAAAATGCTTGCAGAAAGCCGCTTGGAATAACTTGGCAGCTGTATCACGAACGTAATAATATCTATCGCACCTTTATTTAGCCGTGCTGTTAACGCCCATGCAGCAGGGTCAACACACGCTCCACTTTGCTCACAATACATTTGCGGCCGATCCTTTGGCCATTACACTCGCTCGCATCGCCGGCCGAGTTCATTGTGGCTAATAAAGTGATTAATTCGGGCCAGAACAGAAATGTGGTCCGCCGATCCATTAAGAATTAAGGTCAACACAAGCCGCAGCGATTACGTCATTGCAATCATACTGATTCAACAATTGTTATCAGGATTGAATAGTTTATTGAGGCAGCAATTACAATTGGCGATCGTGCCGCGCAGCTGATAACGGCTACAAATTTGTTATGCCTGACAAGATCGTTTGACCTGTACACGTTTAAGAGGATACCCCGATACTCACTTAAAAATGAAGCGGACGGATCTCGGACCAATCACGGAGGACTACGGAGTTTTAACAAGACAGTTATGCAACAACAGTGACAGTGAGATGGATATAGTGAGCACGCGCTCTAAAATAATCAACGTAGGCGCCAAATATTATCACAATACTATTTGACGGACTAAGATTTCTTTTTGGATTTTTTATAAAAATACAAATGATTCCGATTCAAAAATAATTCCGTGAACTAATTCGTAAAAACATAGTAAGTAGTGACACAGAAAAAACAAAATAGTAAGAGTCTACTTTCATAATTTTTTCGTTTTTTAATTAGATCATATAGTCAAGAAACATACGTTCAAAAAATACACACGAATTGATAACCCCCTCCTTTTTTGAAGACGGTTAAAAATAAGATTCATAATCTAATAAATGAAGAAAGTAAGTGGAATTGAAAACACACCCAATTAAAACCGAGGTATCACCTTAACCTACATATCGTGATTTTTTTTCGAATAAACTATACAAAAAATGTATAGGTATCATTTCACTAAAACTTTTCAGACTATAAGGAATCTTTATCATCATCAACGCATCACCGTCTCGCCATTAATACTCCCTGTCCTCACATAATTACAAGGATTAACATTGAGTAAGCTATAAATACGACTTGGCTTGACAGGCCTCACCCTATTACCTTCTACGTAATAACACCAAAAAAAAAGGCCGGTGTGTAACAAGTTATTTTTTATCTCAGAAAAAATCGCGGGTCCTGTGGGAAAGGTAAGGGTATATAACGCGGGCAAACCCTTATATACTATATAATAATCGATGGCTCGTTTTGGTTTTTGGTTATCTCTCTTGACCTGAAAGCAATCAAAAAACATCTAAACAGGAAACGTCCCTACTGTAATATAATCATATTTTAAAGAAACAACCCATTTGACATGCAAACTAAATCCATATGTAAGCAATGTAGACACACACTGTCGTAACTATAAGTAAATCGTATTGGCAAGAAAATCATCCTGTAGAAAAGTGTCAAACCAGATAACGCTTCCCGATCGCACAAAAACCTATCATTAGCCATAAGCACTGTAAAAGAAGGACACTAACGAAGAAGACAGGCTCTCCAAGGAGCACACCGCTTTTTGCGTCCTTTGATTGTAAAACTCGAAAGTCTGTGCCAAAGGCCCCTATTATTTATCGAGCGTCGTTAAGTAAAAAGCAGGGCCTTGCAGGGCCTGATTACTCTAGCTGTTTTTTCTTTATCTAGTATTTCCAAATCCTTATCCCTAATTTTGTTTTAAAGTTAACATAAAGCTTCGGCTTCGAGTTTGCCAATACCTCCCGCTTCCTTTAATTGCCTCAGCACACTTAGGTGCCTCAGGGATATGGTACTAAATCAGCACGCGAGGTGACGGCAAACTCGAACCCGCCGTGAGGGAGCACTCACATCATACTGGTGTGATTACATCACTAAATATCTCGTAGTAAGTCAACTATGTAAGTAAATTCCACCAACCCGTAGTGGAGCAGCGTGATGGAGTACGCTCCAGGCCTTCTCAGTTTCGAGGATAGACCCGAGCCCTGCAGGTGGGGGGCCGCAATGGGTTGCAGACAAATAAACTCTTTCGATATTTTTTAGATCGATTTTATTTTTTATTATTAATTTGCCTATAATCCACTATCCATACCTACATAGGGTTATCTTATTTACTTCACCGTCTATTTACGACACGAACTTTGCAAAACTAGGTACTTGTGTTTATAACTATTAAACTAATATATTTTATGACACGCTATTAAGCGGAACGGCTGGGACAAGCAGTCAGTACCTAATAAAATGCTTAGTTAGTAGTTGTTCTGCCTACGTAACTTGTTGGACACAGCACCACAGAGAGGTGACAAGTTACTATCTCCTCGTCGCATAACAAGTTTACCGAGTCGCCTCCCGATTCTGCGGTAAAAGAAAGGGTGACAACAATTTATTCTAGGAAAAAAGAACCGCCTGCAATATTCATGCATATAACTTTGTATATAAGCAAGAATCCTGTATACATAATACATTAGAATCCCTTATTTATTATACCTAAGACCTACCACAGAAAGTACTCCATCGAAATTTGTGAAAACTACATCAAAATACGGTACATACGAAATATTCACTAACAAACTTATATACACCTATATAAGTGTACTGAGTTTATACACAGTGCTATAGTATATAGGTGCCTATGGAACTGAAAACCGCCTTTTTAAGTTTTATACAGAAATCATTTTCATCCATTATTATCATAGGCATTGAGTATTTATTTTACAAAACCCCCAGGGAAGCCATTCATCAATCGTCGCTTGCTGTTATAGGTATGTACGTGCCATGCCATGTTTTTTGTCTTGTAATAATATTTTTGGATTACAATATGAAGTAAGTAACCCCATTCTGTAAGTATTCGGGCCGTATATTCAGATAATACATATTCATTAAGCAACAGCTAAATATTATGATAAGTGCTGTAGGTAAGTCGTATTTGGGTAGTTTGTTTTCTCACATTAGGTTATCTAGGAGGGACGAGGGCAATGAACTCCTCAGAGATAAAGTACTTTTCACATCGCCTTTGAGTAACGAATAGAAAGTACAGCAAGATAATAGGGTAGTTCTCTGTCAAGTAATTTGAGATATTTTTAATTAAATGTCAAAAAGCGTTGACTTAGATTTTTTGAGATAAAACCAGCTTTACAGCGATAACATATACGCTGATAGCACACACTAATGTTATCTACATACGAACCAAAAAATGCTTTTTTTATTAACGTCAGCGTCACAATCAGAAACACCGGAATCAGTCAGTATCTCTCTCTCTAGTAGTATAAATGCGAAAATTAGTTTGTTTGATACGCCTTCACGGCTAAACCTTACAACAGCTGATCTTCATAGAATTTGGTAGAATTTATGGAGAAGGTCATAGGGTAATTTAAACCCGAGTAAACAGATTCTGAGTGAACTAATTCGTAAAAATATAGCAGTGGCACAGAAAACAGAAAATACTTAGCCTATTTGAAAATATTTTTTTCTTTAGAAAATTTCAAGTAATCGTATTTTCCTTTTTGGGATACTTAGATCATATAGTCAAAAAACATATGTTTAAAAATTACGTTTATATTCCTATAAATTAACCAAAATTAGTGGATATGAACACACTAAAAACCGTTGTATCACCTTTTAGCGGACGAAGTTACGGGCAACAGCTAGTTTTTTCATACAGTAAAATATAAATTCCGGTAAGATAGATCATCACTTAACAACTTACTCGTTATGGGTGAAACACGTCAAACTGTTTGAAACCGTCATCACTTCGGAGTTTATTGGATAGTATGATTTACGATTTGTGAGTACGACCGTCTTTTGGTTTCATAATTTTACTTTCCACCTTTTTTTATTTGTCTTTTTGTTATATATTTGTTTATTCAGTTACTTCTCCAGCAGGACCATATATCTTTTTTGCAATAATACAGGAATTAAACACATATTCATAACAAAATAGTACTACAAGTACACGAAGTGGTAGTGTTCGGAATAAATCTGGTCTCATGAACTAATCGAACTAATTTCTGATATTTTTCAAAAATTGAGTTCGATAAATGTTCGGCATCAGTAAAAAAAGACGCAAGTTTCAGTATTTTTATATTTCGCTTAAACATAACAAAATCGTTGGGTTTATACCTTACTTTCAAACTTTGTTTATTTTATTTCGTAGGTACAGCTAATTTCTAGGATTCAAGAACACAATTTTTTTTTTCAGTTTCGAACTTAATTTAGAGACGTCCTCCTTCTTTATGAAGGCAGACTAGTTCTACTAAATTGATATAAAATTATTCTCTAATAACGTACTCAAACATCCCACCTCAGCTCAGCCCACATAGTCTACCTAATAAAAGTGGACAAGCGTAAAACATGGCTTTCGAAACGTTTGTAGGTAAAATTTTCGGTCTATAAAGTATAAATGCCGGCCCTTCACAGAATGTTGACAGTGTGCCCACGTGGTTCGCCCACACGACCAGATTCTACTGATGCAGACCTTAAGACCAGGTTTCAGTCTGTGGCGTTAATATATCGTTATGTCAGTTATAT
Source organism: Dalla quadristriga (assembly GCA_018245335.1). Classification (NCBI taxonomy): domain Eukaryota; kingdom Metazoa; phylum Arthropoda; class Insecta; order Lepidoptera; family Hesperiidae; genus Dalla; species Dalla quadristriga. The sequence continues at coordinate 13,299 of DWLO01000125.1, forward strand.
ACGTTTTAGTTCGGTTTTTGTTCGCCAGGTGGCACAGGGGCTATAAACGTGTATACGGATCGCCCGGGGCGTAACTACCGCCACACCCATTTCTGTCGTGAAATTATTGTTTTTCAACAATTGTGTTTGTTTAGGTCGGAATGGTGTGGATGCCGCACTTATACAAGAGGCAATTATCTCAGTCCTCAGGGATAGCAACGCATCTGTGTTCAGCTTCGAACAGGACTACTATTAACTGCTACTAACAGGACTATCACTAACACCGACTAACAGTCCTTTCTCCCATCATGGTCCTTATACAATACTGACCAACTATAACATCCTATTAACATCTCATACTAACTGCACTTACTACCCCAGTTCCTTTTACGGTTCCTTTTTCGAGGTTTGTTCCAGATGTCATGAGCGGCAGCGGATGGGTGGAGGTGCATGGTCGCTTGTTATCTTGTTAACATTTTTTTTTAAAATGTCTGGGTATGCAACACCCAATTGCGGGAATGGTTGAACATGGGGCTTTTAATCTAGGCCCTAAGACTCAAATTATCGTTTATCCCGCCATAATTAAATGCGTTATTTACATGTTATATGTTTTATTAAGTATTTGACATTGTTGTTATTTTTAGGTATTGTCATAAATCTATTACTGTAGACTTCATTTAAAGTGCGCTTCAACATATTTGAATTCTTCTGTCATAAAGAAGACCGACTTAAGAGGCACGCACAGCATAGTTTATTTATTTTCCTATACGTTTAATAACTAGAGCGACAACCTAGATGTTTCCTGTCGTATTTTTGGTCCAGCGTCTATGGAAATCACGTGTACACTTTGCCGATAGAACTCCACCCACTTTAGATCGCGTCGTACTAGTTATTACCTTCGATTATGTCGATGTCTGTTTCTACCGCGAGGAAAGTAGGAAGCTTAGGAGGTTCATGGTACGACGTACTTGTATCTATACGTGGCTTACAGTACTGTATCTCTAGTATCATGGTTGGAAAACCGGATGTCATTTAACACATTGGTATATTTCTTCATCATAACTCAAATGTAATTCTCGTATTCACTAGTCTTCTCCCAACGGTTATCGAAATAAGAAAAAAAAGAACCATTTAATTGTCATTCACGTCCAATTTATTAAGTCCTTTCAACGAATACACTACTTCTCATGCATAAATATCGACTACACATCCAATTATAGCGGTGACACCTCATCTTGTAAACAAATTACTGTTCGGTACGTAGCTGTGATTACAGACATTCTTTATCTGGGGTAAAGTTGACTCACGCTGCTTACTTCACACAACAAAACAACTGTCAATTTTGTGACTAGGGAGAGCTCTCGACTTCGCCCGCGTGAAATCTCGAAATACAGAATATTTGGAACCGTCAAAAGGGGCACAGACGCTAATTCCTATAAATAAAAAACAGTTTGGAATATGGAGATGAAACAAAACCTATACTTTGACCCCGTTGGTGCGGTGCCCAAGATGCTGGCAGCATTTCCTCACTGTATAGCTGAGCTTTATAGCCCATACTTAATTTTAATACCACAGACAGACCCTACAATTTTATTAATTGGTAAGATTGCGTTGTTTTCTACTGAACTGATTTTTATATAACAATGAACTCTTATTCAGGAAACGGGTAGTTTTTCCATACAAAAGGTACCAAAAAACATTCGATTCTCAAATCCTGACTGCAGTGTAAGTAAGGAAAGCTCCTTGATTTCGTCGATCTACGTCGACGGTTAACTTGGGTGTATCCATCTACCCCTACCGAGCTAGTTACCAACACGTTGATTTTTATGTTACAGATGGTACTTAATTCTAAACGAAATGTGATACCGACTAATATGACAATCGCTTCGATGTAAATGTTAGAAAACATACATTAAATTGTAGGTTGTTAAATCATCCGATGAGGTTATGGTATAGATACATACTTTTATGGAAATAAAAATCCAGAGTATGAATATGTTATCTGTCATGTTTATTCCAAACAGGAAGCTCAAGTTACTCGTACTTGGCAAAAGCAATATTTAACTGTAATTTAAAACGTTACCTGACATGGCATAAATGGACACTATTGACACCAAACAACTGCGTTTCGTATCAAAATTCAGTAGTTACATGCACATAATAGTAAAGCTTGCTTAATGAATTTTGTAAGCTGGCCATGAATCGAGGTCAGGGTAATAAAATATGCAGCCATCTGTTGAATAAAGCTGATATAGATAGCACCTTTACGCACCTACGGTTTATAATCTTAATTTTGATACAACTTTGGGATACAATTCATAACTTTACTGTGCCGGTTATGACCGAGTATTATTTAAATCAGTTTTAGCATTACAGTATAAAGATTTGTTTGGTTATAATTGAGTCCTAGGCATAGGCCACATTTTATTAGAAATAGGTACTTATAATGTGGGCGACCAACAATTTACGCGAGGACTCCGTGGCGGGTTGGTCAGTGACCCCGACTGACTAGCTGTGGGTCCCGCGTTCGATCCCCGGCTGAGGCAGACATTCATTTGACAGATAAATGGTTATACTCGGGTCATGAGCTTTAAATTGTGTCATTTAAATTGTTTTGTAGTGTCCGCCTCCCGCAGCACGAAATCCTAGAGCAGAGGTGCAAATGTGGGTTTAAAAAAATGTATCACGGTATACATAGGTATAGGTCGTATATTTAAGTCAGGTGGTAGAACATGTATTTAAGATATAACTTTTCAGCCAATAGCTAATAATCTAATAATATACAAGATAACGAAATCAGAGATTCTATTTCAGTCAGCAATAGCTTCGGATTCCTGAAATAACACGACATGAAGAAGGGATGTTTCCTGTCTTGTCAATTGATATAATTTTACATTCTAATATTAGTTTTTTTCACTCCATTATTCTGTATCAAAAATTACCCATTACGAAAATTAAAACATGTCTAAAATTACCGTAATTTTAATTGTGAATATAGAAAAGAAAAGAAAAACGTTTGTTGTTTTCTGTTGATTAATGAAGTTAGTTATACAGTTAATGAAGCACATTTTTCAAAACTATACTTAGACATTAGCAATCGTTTTAAATATTAGAATGTGCAAGCGAGATGGAAGAGAAACTGATAGACGCGACCATAAAAAAACCCGCTTTTATGGTTATCCGTATCTCTTGCAAACTAATGTATTATAATGTATTCCTTTATTCACTGAGAAGTAAACTGAAGGCAACAAGCGGCTTTGTTTACGTGTATCATAAACAATATTGCGGTATTCCGATGCTTTTATCTCTTGCATCTTTATTTTCAAACCTCATTTTTCTCCACATCTTCACCACTCGTGAGCTCTATCGGCATGTGCTCGAGGTTAGATTGCGCCAAGTGTTTGAAATTTCCCTTCAAATAAGAGAGGATTTTCTTACGATGCGACGTTGATGTAAGTATTTATGGTTCATGCAATCCACCTGGCGGTAAGTGGCCAATCTGAAACTATGGTTATTTGAACTAGTGCATTTATATTCCATCACGCTGCTCGAATTTGGTTGCAGCAATTTCTGAGGATACTATTATGCGGATTCCTGTGTGTTAGCGTGGTGTTATATTTTTGCCAAAATCGTGCTGCATTACAATCCATATTGCGTATCAGACAAACCCCTTCACTTAACTCTTTTTAAATGCAAGTTAAAGCTCATTATTTGTCGCTTTAACTTCTTTTTACTCCACTTATTTATTTATCGCTTTTTCTCTCTAACGTATTGTTTTTTCCTCTGTGGTCCTGTGTTTTTTGTGTATCATATTTGGGTTCAGTTCTTTTTTTTGTTTTTTGTTTATAGGATAGAAAACGAGCATGCAGCTCCACCTATCCGCTGCCGCCCATGACATCTGTGACAAACCTCACATAGGACCGTAAAAGAAACTGGGGATGTCATACTAATTGTATGAGATGTTAATAGGAATGGTAGTTGGTCAGTATTCGTTTGTATAAGGACTATGGGAGAAAGGGCTGTTATTCGGTATTAGTGTAGTCCGGTTAGTAATGGTCCTGTTCTAAGCTGGCCGCAGATGCGTTGCTGCCATTGAGGACTAAGGTGGTCGCCTCTTGTATAAGGGTAGTCGGCATCCACACCTTTCCGACCGAAACATAATTGTAGAAAAACAATTACTTCACGGCAGAAATGGGAGGTACCGCCCCGGGCGAACCGTATACAGGTTCTACCAACTAAACATTTCTATGTAAACAGATTATACGCGGGCGGAGCGGAGCCGCGGGCGTAGTTTCAGAAGCCTATAAATAGAGCGAGATATGAACTTTTAGCACACTTACACAACATAATATCGACAAACATTGATAAGTTGCATAATAATATAAATAAACGTATCCTTACATGTTTTATAGTCAGATGGTTTACAGCTTGGAGCCAAACAAGGCACAGACCACACGCAGCGTGACTCATCTCGACTTAGCGTGCTGTGATATTGTGCTGACGACATATTTTGGAGATTTCGTTTTTAGATTGTTTTATCTACTGACAGGCTGATGGTATTTTATTATGGGTCCAGAAAAATACCTAATAATGTAGAGTAATTTAATGTATGTATGTAATGTAGAGTGTCTGTCTGTCATATACAAATTTAGAAGAATAATGAAATGGGATACGCTATTTATTTGACACTTAAACATAATACATTTTTAGAATTTTTTTCTGTCAGAGAGATAACGTTTTTTGTCGCGATTAGGCCCCGAAACAGGTGAACGGATTTTGATGTAATTTTCAGGGATTGTACAGGGTACACTGACATACCGCTTATGCGTGTTTAATCTCAATAATAATATAATTTAATTTCTGTATTTCGAGAATTTACGCTGGCGAAGTCGCGAGCCCCTCCCTAGTAAATAATAAATGCTTACATATACACACACGCACATACACTCATACTCACACCCCACCACTAGTGTTCTCTGTGTTGCGGGTGGGGGTCACACACAGAAAACAACCCCGAGTACACACATTTATCTGCCAAATAAATGTCTGCCCCGGACGGGGATTGAACCCGAGACCCACAGCTCGTCAGTCACGGTCACAATCCAACGCGCCACGGAGTAAACGTGACAAAAACTTTTATTTCACAGTAATGTGCCTATCTTTACGTGTGACGCCTTACCTTATTTAAGTATTTCTCGACCAAAACTACCCTTTATTTTAATCTAGTCCCACGACTACTTATTTCCCTATAACTATATTGCATGCGTGTCGGATGTCGGATTGGTGGCGTCTGTTTTAATAATATTAGTTACGGTGCTGCTGGGCCCGGCTGCTTTAGGTGTGTGAGGCCTATGCTAAATCGCATGGTCTCATGTACAATGAAAGAAAAAGTGAGTACATGGTGTTTAAGGCCGCTGGTAAATACCGTGAATCCGTCCTTCCGATTACCCTAAACGGTTTGTACTTCAAACGTGTTTTTAAATTCAAGTACCTGGGGCGTTTCCTTACCAACGACCTTACGCATCCAGTATAATAACATTTTTAGGATGATGTTTGACCTTCCCCGATTTTGCCAAGCCTCAGAGACGTTTGCCCGGTCTCAGGTTGACAGCTTCCATGCCGTGATTCGGAGAAAGGTTGCATCTCTAATGCTTAGGGTGAGGGGGAGTAAGAACATCATCCTAAAACAATTGCAGAAGACATGCATGCACCTGTATTGAGGCATTTAGTGCGGACGATGTCCGAAAATCCGCGCAACGCAGCGCCTTAGGGAATTATTTTCTGTAGGAGTAACATTGAGTTACACACTACCTTATGTACACCAATCCGTAATTAATTGTGCCAAGTATGATTTAATCTGTGCCGTATTTCACAAATATGTACTTTATTGATCGAACGATTAAAATTGCAGACCGCTATTTCACTTCATATAAACATCAAATAGATAAATATCAAATTACTGAAATGACATGTGGCGTGCGTTAAATTCCCAAGTGGCACACAACACATTAACCCCTACAGAGCGGGACTGTGTTACACTGATATTAACTTTTTATTGACTTACATTAATTACAGTTTGTTATTGAATAATTTATTACATTATTGTGCTGATGTGAAATCCCCAAAATTGATTACTCCCGCATGACTTAAGGCTGGGTAAAGAAGACAACGGGATACCAGACGGCTCAAGATCCAATAGGGGGAGACCTAGGTTGCCAATTAAGGTAGATTTATAACCAGCAAATGCTGACGGTTGGGTAGAGAGCACTATGGACACTGTTGTTTTCAGACTTTCGAAAATAGCCAGTGCAAGACAAGCGGAATAGCCGTCGGAACTACCTTTCCGGGTGAGGAAAAAAAACCTTAACAGTATCTAAGATAAAGGTTTTTTAAGTAGTAGTAATAATAATTAAATTTGCTTATCTGCTACATCGTCAGAAAAAAATCTTATTGCAAGCTCGCTTTATGAGGCGAGCAGTAAAGCCGAAGGCTATCTTAAGATCTAGAGCCCAATGAAGGTCTGATCTAAAAGCAGGGCTCCAACTTCTTTCTACTTCATTTAGGTGTATTTAATCTTTACAACAATATTATATTCCACTTACAATATCACACGGATCTATCAGGATAAAAAGTGCGATAAAAAAGGTGAGATAGTTAGATACCAAACCTAATCCATCAATTCGTTTCCGCAAGAATTTTAAAATATCATGTTAATTTATTGCATCTAATTTGAGCAACGTCAAATGAATTGATATTATGAGGAAAATAATATAATATTCCAGAACATTGTGGGAATGTTACCGGATGCGAAATAATTTCATTAGCTACCAAACGTAGAAATGTAATATCTTTCCAGAAAAATATAACGAGTGTTTTTGTATCGATATTTTCCTCCAATTATTCTTCCGTAAAATTCTTAGTTTTAGTCATCCGTGGTTTTGTCTAAAATATAATTTTTTCATGAACGTCCTAATCTGCAATTTCTGGTATGTAATAACTAGGTATCCGATACTGCTAATTAAAACAGTCCATCTTAAAAGAATGCATGTGTTGATAACAGTTTCCAACACTTTGATAACTGATGATAAGAATGATATGACGTATGAGGTATGTGTGACCTATATGTATGAGACAAATATAATGTGAGATTTATATTGTTTATTTGTATTGGAGTATAAGTAAGTACAGATAATGTAATAAATACAACTGACTAAATACGATAACTTTCCTATAAAATAAATAGTCTGCAGACTAGATTTATCGTCGACGTAGCTTTATCAAAGGACGAACTAAAAATAGTAACGACAGTTTTGTTAGCAACAAGACAATGTTAAGGTTTCCAGTTACCTGTCGTGTACGTTGTATAGGTTTTGAGTTGCCTAAGTATGTTATTGAAGTAAATGAATAATTATGTGCTCGTTAATTCTTACATTATAAATACCATAATACACTGGTGACCTGTAACTGAGGTTTTCTAAAACCTACAGGCACCAAGCTCTCGCAAACTAAGGTCTTTAGGAATAAGGATATTTATTTTTATTATCTATTAAATGTACTTACTAGCTATCTTGTTACTTATTAAGATCTTGTTGTTAAGAGTAAATAAATGTATTTGTATAATGACTATATTAATAGAGTTGTTAATAGTAATAATAATGTGCATCATTTATTGCTTCAGGTCAATTACTCTCCATTCGAGATTCGGCTTCCTTCGATTTTAAGGTAAGTGAACAGCCATCGTATTTACTTACAATAGTTTAGGTAGTTCGTATGGGAATTCGTCTTATGATAATTTTTCAAATTGCATTTCTAAAATCAGAAGTAGACATACAAAAAGAAATAAAATGACAACTGGATTCTTTTTTTTTGTTTTGTGTCATAATTTTTAACAGAAATGCTAATAATATGTGAAAACAGTTTTGTCTGTGGAATATTTTTTTTAATGATAATTTTTTTGAGCATTTTGGTTAGTAAATTAAATATTTTGTTATATATTACCATGATTTTGTACCCTCGTTAATCGATTATTAAGCTACGGATACTTACTGCCCTTATTTTATCATAATGGATAGCAATGCCAGCGTATTAAACAGCTAAGTCATGTATGTTGGCCATCCATGTCGATATGGGTCCGTAGGGTACTTACTACAAGACGCCATTAATTATGTGTGACATGACCATGTCATCCCATTAAGCTTTCAGTGTCGCAATCCAGAATATAGACACCATAAATTTACTATTCATGATATGGTGTTTCTAATACGTAGATATAGATAGATACATAAACTCAGTGTCAGCCATATTGGAAAAGACAAGGCAATGATTTTAAAGATATGATTATCTTTTCTGCACAGATTTCGAATTTATTGTGTAAGCGTTTTATACCATGTTCTTTTAAAGTCAATATTCTATGTACATCCCAGTAACAAAACAAAGTTGCTAACCCAATTACTCAATAATATAACACGCTTACCAATAACATTATAACAACAGAAACATTTAACAAAAGAAGAATATCCCAACCATTTCCATGGCCATTATTCCATATTGCCTATCCATTGTAGTGTTTAAACTAGATATATCACATTGTATCAAAACTAAGGCTGCCATACGTTCCGATACAGCGGGACATGTCCTAGTGAAAAGGTTCCGGAACCTACGGGCACTACAGTAGTAGCTACGATGCTGCTGAGATCCTACAAGTAAACATTTATTTGCCAAGCAAGCAAATTATCGTCATCAAATTATCATAGTATATTACATAATAAAAATTATTTGTATCTACAACGGATTACACTTTTTGCCCCGTCTCGAAAATCCACCATGAATATTAATATACTTCTGTATGTATGATTTTATTTACGTGTGGATTTAACAAACTATATGCCTACCTTTCCTTCACTTTTTTTTCACTTCTTGCCCTCGCCAGGTAGAGAATGCCACCTGGCATTGAGTCAGCCCATTTGATATAATTGTTCACATTACTATCTAACATTGTTATCTAAATTGTCTAAATTACAGGATAACGGGCCAAATAAAAAAATTACAAAATAAGGAAAAGTCCTACACGCCTATATTTTGTTAGTTTTCTTACTTCTATTGATATATTTATTTTTTAATTAATGTTGCATTTAACCTTAGTTACACACAATCTATTATGAAATAGCATCAGAAACCAACCGAGGTTATTATCATTCATTTTTATTTAAAAAGTCCTGTCTGATGTTCCTTAAAAATGTGGCAGCCCTATTAAACTCGACAAATATTAGAACTACCCCGTACTCTTTGCGCGCATTTTAATCAAACAAAGTGGCACACTGCAATGGAGTTGTATTGGGAAAGTAAGCAACGGCATGTCGTGCACGAATTTGACAAACAGTATTTTGAAATACAAAATAAGCATTGCCATTGCATTCGATTCGGACGATGCACGTAACTAGTTTGATTACTTTGAATAACGAGGTCGCTGTTCAGAGCAATGGGCCCCGGGTTCGAATCTTAGTCAGGAATGCTGTTTGCTTTCCTTCTCGGATCTTGGATTATTATTGAATGTTGCGTTGCGTATGTCCAACGCGCCCTGCAAATGGAAAAGACATCCATCCATCCTCGCATACTTACTACGAGTATCATATAATATATGCTGTTGCTGTAATTACTTCGTGTGTACGATACAGAGTATTCTATGTATAAGTAGGTTGTCTTAACCCAAAAATTGAGTCTTACCGTAAATACATTGACACTGAACTAAACAACTCTTGAAACAATAGTTTGAAAGAAAGAAAGAACGATGCGTTTATTATGTCGATGCTGTAATATAAAGTAAGTGCAAAAATATGAACGACACGACTTACAACTAAATGTAACAAGACATGATAAAAAATAAATTAAAAATTTAATCTATACAATTAAAATATAAACTAAAGTTTGAAAATCGTTATATATGGATGTTGCAGCAGATCGAAAATTTCCGTAAAATACAGCTTCTGCTTCGGTAAAAGACCACGACTGCTAGTTTTCTGTGCTGAGGGCTGCCATAATGCTGAGTAGGTCGACCAGTGGCGAAATTTGATGTAACGAGATTTAGTATGGCTGCAACCCATAATGGCCCACAGCTGGGCACGGATCCCTCCACACAACTGAGAAGGCCTGGAGCATACTCCACCACGCTGCTCCAATGCTCTAAACGATCAAAAAGTGGTGAGTTGTCGCAGTACACCCGATAGAAGCTTCTTACCCATAGTAAATGGAAATAGTCAAAAATATAAGTGATAGAAAAGGAAACTTTTGAGTTAAGTACATGTATAATTTAGTATCCATTTAGAAATACATTCAATGTAATAAGAATATTTAACATCTCTTTAACTCTCTCGTTCACACACGTGGGCCTACACGCCTAACCAATGAAGTGAGTAGCATAGCCGCGTTCGATTCGTTTCACTTGTCCTCATCACGAACAATAAACGCTTCAATAATTTTTCATGTTTCTTAAAAGTATTTGTATTCTGATTATTTTGCAAAGATAAATACAGACTCTTCGTTGTAATACTCTAGGTTCGAGTTTAACTATATTTGAAGAGTTTCTCCTCAGATTTACTACAACGATGTCGTTATTCTCCGATAGCGTTCAATATTATATTCCACGAAGCAAACCTACGAACTAGGTATACAGTTATTCGGAGTGGAACATCTCTCTTATTCCATCGATTCGATCAAGGATGACTGAATGTTAATTCCTTCAATTAATTTCCTTAAGATAACCGACTTCGAGTCAGTCAACGGCACACACAAGCGGAGACCGCTCAAAGTTGGGGATAAGGTATAAGAACTTAAATGCAATACTATACGGCAAACTAAAGAAAAAAGTTGTTTTTTGTCACATCAAATCATTTTCATACAGTAAACTTTGCTGACTTCGCACGGAACATACAATATTGTTTTACCTATCTCAATATCTCAAACGGTTTTTTTTAGTTATAGACCCGTTTTAACTGTTTAAAGTTTTCTGTGTTTCGTGATTGGATGCGGGCGAAGTCGCGAGCTCTCCCTAGTGTTTAATATGGACGAGTTATGTAAGCTGATATTCCATCATTATTCATGACTGCATGCATGCAGCGTACCAGACTGCGTTATCTCTGGTCGCCAGTGCTGCCTATTTAAAATGAACAACACGCCACACATACTTAATTTAAAAGTTAACGATATTATTCAGACTTAATCATGACCATTATTAAATGGTAGGCAGGTACCGGCCACGTATGCTACTATTTTCCTACTTGTTGTCATGGTACTTTATCCATTAGACTCTAGGCAGTAGACTGATTAGTTGCAATGTTTTTTTCGCAATAAATATCAATATTTGATTCATTGATAATATCATCAAACACTTGACAGAATGACGGGTAGCTTTATATATATTTTTCCTGAAATGTCGGTCTTCTGGTTAGTTTTAATAAATGACGACTTTATGACTTACACTAATTACGCTTACGAAGATCGAAATAGTCCCCTTACAGTTATTATAGCAAGAAGCAGAGGTACGCAAGAAGTGCATTTTATAACACAGATTAGATAATAGTTACCAGAAAGAAACATTTGATACTTAGCAAAGATACTATTGATTTCGTTGGTAGATACCTAATAATGTTTTAATCATATTTACAATAATCATATCCGAGTACAAGTCCTTTGTTCATAGACTTTTACATTAACTTCATCCCGCATTTATAATTTTTAAATACAGCATCGAATAAATAACCGTGGATTCCCAGTAATAGGGCAGACTTTCATTTATCATCGTGACATATCGTTGGATACATTGCAGCAAGTAGAGTACGTTTCACTCATTCTGATCATCTTTTATTCAACATTACTTTGTAGCTACTAAGAGTAATGAACCTAAAGTCAGTGTTAATTAATGTTCTCGGTGCATTCCCTCTCCTATTTAGACGTTGATCGCCCGTGGTCGAGTCATACTATGCTTATAAACTTGACAAAAGAAACTTGATAGCATTGCATCAAACTGTAGTCTACACAGTCTACAAAAGATGATAATTCTAAATAATAACAAATATTCTATTAGCAATACAGTAAAGTTCTAAAATATATGGGATTGACATGTGCAATCACATAGTTGTCACGTGGTCAATCGTAATTATCGTCATAAACAATTGGTAGGCGTGACAGTCGCTTGACGAACGCTCTTTCCCTCCTAGGGCAAATAAATCAACCATTTTGATTGATTCGCGGGGTCTGTAAGTTCGCAACACTTTCGTCCAAGAGAGTCGTTAAGTCGAAGATGACACTTGTTAGAAGTGTCATGTGTCAGCAACACGACCATATTTCATGTCGTTGAGAAGTTAGTAGCCGTTGATCTCGAAACAATGGAAACTGGGCAACGGTTCGCGTTTGGGCAATTTATCATGAAGCTTACATGCTTCATTCATCACAGACTACTAACCCACTACTTCTAGCAGAAACCAGACGTATCCAACCTTGTGGTAAATGTGGGCAAAATACTAATTTCTGTAAATTAGGTTGATGATCAACAATGGTTATACCTAATCATCACGAAGCGGCGCGGCAGAGTACGGCCCCAGGTGTAGTGAATTTCTGGAACTGTGCCCAACTAGCCACTAGATGAGAATGGATTGCTCTCCTCATTATCTATTGCGCTTCCAAGTAGCTCGAACAGGGTTGAAATATTCAGGAATATTTTCTTTTAACGTTCATAAACTTTTCGATTTCGCTACTGAAGTCCAGCGAAATTGCCTTCCTGAAGTCTGTACTGAAATATCGCCGGCGTGGTTAAATTCGAGGGCGGCCTAAGTTATCGGGAGTAACTTGGTGACTACAGATACGCTTATAGAGAGTAAGGGTACCTAGAAATGGGTGGCAGCCAAATGGGAGGCTCGCGTCATTCTGTTTGTAGCGCGTTGATAATTTAGGTCTCAAACTGAATTTATAAAAAAATAAACGCTTTCACACTCACACCCCCGCACTAGGATTCCCTGTGTGGCGGACACATACAGAAAACAACACAATTTTGCACACCCAAGACCCGAGTACAAACATTTAT